>JAPMUY010002922.1:0-47500 GCA_026901105.3 Galaxias olidus
GTTATGTTAATCAAAATTCATTGTTGCACCTTATTACCACTTAAAATATTTTGTTTACGATGATTTCATATAAAACACCAACAACAACAAAAAAAACTGCCACCAGTCTTTGTGCTACTGCCACTAACTGAAAAACGTAGTGGCAGCATTACCACCAGTGTAAAATGTTAGTCTGGAGCCCTGAGGAGAGCTAAAAGGCTGTTGACCTTCCGCCTCAGTTGGAAAAACCCCTTTTCAGAGTGTAGAATTAACACATCCACCTCTGCTATGTGTTCTTAGCCCTTTGTACTGTGATTGGAATGTGCTTGTTTTACTATCTGATGTATGGTTTATTTTCCTACTGTATTCCTACTATTGTACTATTTCGGAAGTCACTTAGAGAAAAGCTTATGATAAATGACCATAAAGCAATGAAGATTTCATTGCCATTTTTACTTCATCAAATTTAGTAAGCTTCCTTCCTAAATTATTTGTTGGCAGTTGCGTAGTGTTTTAATAACCAATGTTGTCGTGCTTTATACACCGTGTTAAAGCCATATGTCTTCTGGATCTCTGGCCGTCGCTACGTTTTTGTTTTTACCTAAAGCTAAACGTAACAATTTGTTCAACAGTGAATCAAAGATTAGCTACCTTGCGAAAAATGAAGTGGTTCACGATACTCTTTCCTGGCAAACCTAAAAATATAATCATATGGAAGTATCAGCCTTTTCTTGTAAGTGACTTGGCTACAAACATTTCAACCCACTGTTGTTTAGTCACAGCATTTGCCAGGGTGCCTACATTGATGTGCTTTTGTTTACCGTAACCCTGCTTAGGCTTATTGTGTGAACCATGGGGATGTTGCTCTCTGCCCATCAGAACACCATGTCTTACAGGATGCTGAGCTACAGGCACACACCTGAAGATCGGGTATGGTTTATATAGTGCCATGGAGTTATTATGATTGAAGTCCTTTTATCTTCCTAACCCAGCTGTCTTACCACACAGTTGTGCCTTGATTAGTCCAGGGAGTGGGAACCTTACAGTATGAGTTAGATTAAGAAATGGGAATCCAATGTAATGTAATTTACATTCATTGTGTATGTGGGTTACATTTCTGCTGAAAATGAGCAGTGTGAAGTACCACTAATTAAATTCAATCCACTCTTTAGGAAGTGCTGGACACTGATAAATTAGATAGATGCACCAGTTTCCGGTTCAATTTGTAATAGGGGTTTTGTTGACTTACAAAAGATATTACTGAATCAAGGAAAAACTGGGTAGTTATTTTAGGCTGTCATTCCAGCAGTTTAAAATGTAGTAATGTAATAGGAATAATAATTGAATACTTCCATAATGTTCTGTATTGTACAGTGGGCCGTAGGTGTCTTTATTTTGTAAGTTTTGTTTCTCTATTTATGATTCTTATAGAATCATGCACCAATAAAAAGCATTCGATTAGTTATGGGTATTGTTACATTTAGTTGACCCCACCAGTGAATAACCAAAGCTTTCCTTGAAAAGTTAGAACATTTAGTCTGTTTTTCTATTAATTTGTGGCATCAAAAGACATGAGTTTGAATAATATGTGATACATGTAATGGATGTATATAATAAGATATATACCATATGTACTTTTTTCAACTGGCTAAAGTGCGGTGACAACATGAACGTGTTATAAAACACAAATTTGTTTAAAATTTTTATATTTACGTTTATATGTAGGTTGAAAGAAAGCCAATATTTAATATTTGAAAGTCAACGTTATGGGATTTGGAGCAGTTTTGAATGTAAAACAAGTTATTGAAGAAAATAAGTAATTATTTAGATTGCTGACCGATGGCACGCGCATGCGCAGAAGTACTGCTTGACAGATGGACATCAGGTGAATCAAAACAGAACAGGGACTTGCTTCATGTGTAAGAGCTGCATAAGGGTTTCATGGAATGCTGCTTTGCAACCTCATACTTTGTAAGTACGTCTACTGATGTATTTCCATAAAGCAAAACAAGAATTGGCACCATTTGTTTTATTTAATTTTGCTAACTAAACTACGCGTTCTGGTTTGGCTTACACGGTAGCTCGTGTTAGCATTCTTCTAGCTTGCTGTGCGGCGTTAGCATGCTAGTAGACATACATGCTGTCAGACTTTTCACTGTAGGATATATATTCAATGAGTGGTTGTACAGTCAGAGCGTCATTTTATGGTGCAATAAAAACGACCATGAGGTCCAACTCCAGAGCTACTGGCAGACCATTTAAAACAGGCTCCGTTGAGGTCTGGTGGTGGGGGTCGATGTGAAAGAAAACAAGTATTTCCACTTTCAATTGTTAGTTTGCCTTAAAAAAATGTATGGCTATAATTTTATTTGGAAGGGTGTTGTTACATAAATGTATGCTTATTAAAAACGGTTTTATTGAAACTGCTGTCACTTGGTTTTCTTTGTTCTTAAAGTATGTGTGGAAACTGAATTTGTTTGCAATTTGCATGACTAGGTGTTTTTGGTTGTATAGTTCTCATGGTATAGCCGCAACTACTTTTACTGTATTGTCCAGTTGAAAAGGCGTTTATTAAATGGTTTGTTGTCAACGACCAAAACAAGTAAAAAAAATGGTTCAAAAGTTAGTTTTTTTCACGGCTAGTTGGAGAGGAGATTCAAGTTCAAATGGAGACCTAACTTCGCCAGGTGAAACTTCGACTAAATGTGAACGTTGAATGGACCTCTCCCTACAGCCGGCAAAAAAAACCGTACACTTCTAGCCCATATTTGAACGTCCACTGAATGTTGAAGTAGTTGTGGATTGTAGGTCTTTTCGACCTCTTCTCAACCAAAAAATGCTCACTGGTCTAGCTCATAGCCCTACCTCTCGTTTAATTTATTTTGTCTAGAAAAAATATTTCTTTGAAATAGGCTACTTGAAATGTTAATATTTTAAATGTATAAAAATGCGGTTTTGGACACTACCCGTTTCAATTTGAAATCACTTGCGTCAGGCCTTTACAAGCTCGAAGTGAGCCGCCCGCTGTCTTCAGAAAATCAAAGTTGTCCATGTCATCAGAGCCAAGTCACTGTGATGTGCATCAGCCTTGTTACTTTGCCCTCCAGAAGCCGTGATCTGGCTAAAGTATGTTTTAATAGAGAATCCCTTTTCAGAAGGCACTCTGGAAACAGGGATGAATAAAGACATCGTCGCTAATTTAAAATGTTTAATATAGTAGTCCGGTGACTTTTATTATTGCATTTTGATGCTTTTTACCAGCGAAAAGCCGGCTATTGTCGTCTAACTGAACCTCTAGGACACCTATATTCTCATTGTTTAGAAATTTTTGTTTTTACATGAGAACAGTTTCAGTAAATATTGCTTCAAAATAATTAATTTTGAGAATTAGTTTGTTAATTAATATTACACAGAATCAAATGTAAACTATTTGTCCTTGAGACAGGAATGACAGCTTTCAAAAGGGTTAAAACATTTTTGCAATATGAAACAGACTACTAAATGGTCTATTATTGATGCATTTTATTATATTTTTTCCTTTACTATGCTATGTTATTTTCCACAGGGTTATTGAACATTTCTTCACTTTGTGCCCAAATAAGTCGAGTTTCTTTATTTTCTATTTAAGTAACCAGACTTCCTTTTCTCCCTATCACACTCTTTTATCCTATAGCCAAAACAACCTCCTATTCCTTGTAAAAGCCACACCACCCACATTTCTCCGTAGACAACTTTTCTTGCTGTGCTGAAGTTTACGTGCTGTCTGCACTGGCGCTAACGTTAGTCGAGGCACAGATGGTGCGTGCTAGCTAGCTGTTGCTAGTAGAGAGCAGGGATAGCGATCAACCTAACTATTTTGACGCACATAACCCGTTAAATTACTTGCACCTGCATTGAAAGCAGTGCGAGATTTAGAGATTATAAAATTAAACATTTTAAATTCGAATAGACCAAACGAGGCATGACGTCCAACTCTGCCAGTGCCCCTTTACAAACACAATTGGCTAGCTAAAGTGAATAGCAAAGTAATGCTGCTTGCGTGTGGTTACAAGAGATAGCAACGGTGTAGAGTAGTGGTGACGAAGTGAAACGGTAGCAAGTTCACGTTTTCTTTCTATGGCCAGACCAACCGATCAGATATAAGGAAACGTTTATTTTTTCTATATGGCATGTTTATGATTGGCCAAATCGACAAGCACAATAAAAAAAAAACTTCAGCTAGGCTTAATTTTTTTTATATTGATGAAGCTGGTTCGGGTTGGTGGGGCAATGTCCCCCCATGCCCATGCCTAGCTCCGGCCCCGTGGATAGTGGTGGCTTAGTGGGTAGGTATCCCACCTTAGGGCAGGCAGACAGACAGAGAAAACGTCCGGGGCGGCCCTGCATGTGGCCAATTTATGTATTTCATACATATGTTCATAAAACATTTGACCAACTTATATATCGCATACATATATATGTAAATACCATCCATCCATCCATCCATTTTCCGCCGCTTATCCGGGTCCGGGTCGCGGTGGCAGCAGGCTCAGCAGGTTATTCCAGCCGTCCCTATCCCCAGCAACGCTTTCCAGATCCTCCTGGAGGATCCCAAGGCGTTCCCAGGCCAGACGAGATATATAATCTCGCCAGCGTGTTCTGGGTCTACCCCAGGGTCTCCTACCAGTAGGGCGTGCCTGGAAAACCTCCAACGGGAGGCGCCCAGGAGGCATCCTAATCAGATGCCCGTACCACCTCATCTGGCTCCTTTCGACGCGAAGGAGCAGCGGCTTTACTCCAAGCTCCCTCCGGATGACCGAGCTCTTTACCATATGTAAGTACGTTTAGCATTTCTCGCCATACATTTAAATATATCACTTTTCCGTATGGGCGTGGCCGCTACCTCGGAAACTTCACAACAAGACACATTCCGTTTAAAAACCAAACTAATGCACTGTTTGTGGCATGCAATATTTCAAGTAAGCAAGCATATGTAAGTGAAATATAAAGGAAACCCCTATCTGATACTTCATACATGATGTTAATTGTGTTACAAATGCTGGGAAGATACCACTCAAATGAACTGTATGCTGGAATTATGTGCAACTATAATCGGACATCCCACTTGAAATGTCATACATTACTTCAAAATAGCGCACATTAGAACACGTGAAGAAAACATGACTCAATCCATCCATCCATTAGCTATACCGTTTATCCTTTGCAGGGTCGTGGGGGGCTGGAGCCTATCCCAGCTGACACAGGGCGAGAGGCGGGGAACACCCAGGACAGGTCGCCTGTCCATCACAGGGCCAACACATAGGGACAGAGAACCACTCACACTCATATTCATATCTACGGGCAATTTAGAGTCACCAATCAACCTGCATGTTTTTGGACTGTGGTAGGAAACCGGAGTACTTGGATGAAACCCATTGCATGAATCAATCTCAAATACAAAGGATATATATAATAGTATAGTGTTTTGGTTTGTTGCACGAACCCGAGGAGAGGATGCAGAAATAAGGAGGAAGCTCCTCGGTCCCCTCGAGCGTTTACGCCTCACCCCCCTTATTCCCACCCTTCCCCGAGAATGGGACCTGAGGCGGCCGCGAACTGATGTGGTAGGTTTCCTCGTGGATTCACTACGGCCCCTCCTACCATCCCTCGTCGGAAAGGGGAAACAACCTCGCAATCCACCCCGTGCCTGAACCCTGGTCTCTGCGAGGCGCACGGTCTACAGGTCTATTGAGGCCCCTTTCAAAAGTGCTTGATCTCCGTTTTCTTCCCTTGCGTAGATACTCACTAGCTCTATACAACCCCTACCTCAACTTTTGTACCGTTTTCCCACCAGAGGGAGAGGACCTTTAGGTTTTTCTTACACCCGCGTTCAAGGACAAACACCTGGGGGGAGAGGGAGCCCTATAAGCAGCCCTATGGATCGCCTCGCAAAGCGATCTCCCCCGTTGCTTTTAGTGTCGTTAACTGTTTACCAAGCCCAGACAATGTCTAACATTCAATCTCTTTCACCTACCTTCCTCGGTTGACTTTTTTCAGCACCAGCAGAAGAAGGTTGGCTCCTGCGGTCAGGAAGCTGTGGGAGGGAGGCCCTGGGTCACACTTTCAAAGCCGCTGTGGTGGGTGTCTGTGAGTGTGTGTAAGAGAAATAGGCGCTCCTGTTCAAAGGGGCTGTCTTTAAGAGACGGCCAAACTACGGAGTAGTTATGACCTGTTAGACCCGAGAATTATCAGAGCCCGGAGGGGGACAAACTATATTGTTATAGACAGAATCTCATAGGCCGGTATTTATTTCTCAGAATGAAAAGTTTTATTATCAAAAGAAAACAAAGAGTATAGGGTTACACACACATGCTCTCTCCTATAAGCTAAGTGGAGCAATGATACATGGATTTGCCTGTCTAAATAGAAATAAACTTCTATCCAAAATTAGCAGCAAAAGCAGTAATATACTATGCAGCTAAAAATAGCAAATAAGCCAAACACACAGCACATCAATTACCAACACACTGACGTTCAAGGTACTCACATTAATGACAAACAGACATTAATTACAACCACACAGACGTTCAATGCACTCACACCGATGACAAACAGTACATTAATGACCAACAGACATTAATGACAAATAGACATCAATGACAAAAAGACATTAATGACAAACAGAACATTAATGACACACAGTACATTAATGACCAACAGACATTAATGACAAACAGTACATTAATGGCAAACAGAACATTAATGACAAACACACAGGTATTCAATGAACTTGTCTGAGAGTTCCAATACGCACCAAGTATAGAGCATTAAAGATGCCTTATCCAGTCTCCAGATTGTGTGCGCCAATCGAGATCAGGAGTGAGGCTCCAGTCGGCTAGTCCGTCTCTAAATTGTTAGCGCCAATCAAGTTCAGGAGTGAAGCTCCAACCAAGACAGAGGCTCTTGTCGGCGATTCCGTCTCAGATTGTCTGCGCCAATCGAGGTCAGGAGTGAAGCTCCAGCCAAGATAGAAGCTCTTGTCGGCTATTCCGCCTCAGATTGCCTGCGCCAATCGTGGTCAGAGAGACCCTGTTCGAGACTTTCTAATCGGATAAGAGGTGCTTCCAGCGAACGGGTGGGGCTTTGCAGTGACTCCGCTTAACGTAAGGTTAACTCAAATGGGGTCTTGTCACTGCGCCCCCGAGCAAGATGGGCTCTCGATATTTAAAGGTATTCTAACCCCATGGCCCCTCCTTTGAACTTCAGACAAATTCTATGAATACTTCCTCAAAAGGCTGCCTTGCTGCATTTCTCCCCAGCAACAGCCGTCTATACATGAATTTTTCCATATTTCGTTAACAGATCAGCAAAGCCTTTTTTCCTGTTTCTAGCTTGACAACATTTCCTGCCTGTGGTAAGCATAGTCAGTAGAAACCTTTTCTTCTTACACAGAGATTTACATCCACTTTCACTATCGCACAACAGGTTGAATGCCACTCTTCTCTCCGGCAGAGAGCAGAAGTCCGTCTTTAACACTGGTGCATGCCCTGAAAAAGTTTGCGAGTAAGCTCCGAACATGAAACGTTAGCCAAACTGCTTCCATTCCACTAGCTGGTGTGTTCTTGAGCCTTCAAGAAATATTTCAAATATCGAACATGGATTCTCACAAAATGTCCAAAACACAGCTACTGGGCATGCTTATCAGTCAGCGACTAACAGCGGCTGCAGAGGAGATATTCGAGGCTGTGGAGAGAACGATCGCAGAATACGAAGAAAAGGTCAAGAAATCAAACTTAGAAATAGACCGCCAACGCAAATTTCTGGATATCATTTTGACCCCGCATATAAAATTACACCGAGAAGGTAACTAACTACTTGCCTGTGACGCTCTATAATTTTTTTCATTAATAAACGTTTGAGTTGTAATTTGAATTGATTTAAAAAAAAAATAATAAAAAAAAACAACCTTAGAACGTGTTTGACCTGCCCACTGAGAGGTTCACTGTAGAGCTAACCAATTTGCCCTAATTACCTGCACTTATGTTAAATGTATCTCTTTCCACAGATTGCAAGCAACACTACTGTGAGGAGAAGAATCCCAGTTTGGGTCTGGCGGACTCAGAGCCCCCACAACAGATTAAAGGGGAGGTCGAAACCAGTCAGGAGGAATTGCATCTTCAAAGAATAAGGGAGGAGACTGATACTAAAGACTCAATTTTCACTGTAACATGTGGTGAGCGTGGCTATTTCCCAAGTCAAAGGTTAACCGCCCCCTACGTTTTCTAACGATTGCTATAGTAATTACAAGGGTTTATTAGATGGCAAATTTACCATATAGATATGAGTGAGGTGTTTAGTTTGCCAGTGAGACAAACTCTCCCAACACATTGCTTGCCATTGCAGGCACACACAGAATGGGATTTTGTTCTTGATGGTCTGAGTGAATGTACTGTTGCTGTCAAATGAGTGATACAAATATTTATCAAATGTAAACCTTTATACATTGATAACTAATAATTGGCTTGTTTGTTTCTGTTGTCTTCTCTCCAGACTTCCAGCAGCAGCACTATGAGCGGGAGAAAAGCCCCAGTGTGGCCCAGAAGGACCCAGAGCCCCCACAGAGAGATCACAACCTCTGGACTGGTCAGTGGGAAGAGAAGCTCCAAGAGCTGGAGGAGGCAGACATATTCCCCGTCATCGTAGCTAACCAGATTACTCCAGAACCTGATGGAGAGGGCTGTGGAGAACTGCAACAACATAGTGACTTGAAGACCAATTTAGGAAAGGACCACCAATGTAAACGCACTGATAACGTTTTGAACCCATATGTGAGATTGCACAGAGAAGGTAACTACCCGCCAGACTTGACAGCTTATGCTTTTTACCTAGGTTTAAGAGTCGTGAAGGTGTAAGCTAGGTTAGCTTCCTTATTTGTCATGTCAAAAGTTAGACATATTTTGCATGAGCTTGCCGTTTGAGTCCATCGATCGCTAATCGAGCCTGTAACCAGTTGCCAGTTTAAGTGCAGAAAAGTAATGATTTTATGGTTTTTAGTTATCAGAATTTCCTTTGTATTTTCTCAGATCCTAAAGGGTTCACTCTAGGGCTAAGCAAACATTCGTCATTTTGCATCTGAACTGATGGTACATTTATCTCTGTCCCCAGACTGCCAGCAGTATGTTGACCAGAAGAGGAGTTGCCGTTCAGGTCTGGAGGACTCTGAGCCCCCACAGCAGATGGAAGTAGAGCTCTGGACCAGTCAGGAGGATTCACATCTTCAAGGAATTAAGGAGGAGACTGACACGTACGACTCCATGCTCACTGTAACATGTTTACATAGTGAGTGTGACTATTTCACGGGTCCAAGAAGGTTCAGCGCCTCCTATCTAATGGATAGGATTAGAGCTAGGTCTATGTCCTTTCTTCCAGCTGCCTTCATTGCAGTTTGGCTCTTTACATTTATTATGAAGTGTGTTTGGTGCCCTGTTGCACTACAACTACAGCAGCCTTTGCTAAGATTATTTTATTGGTTATGATTATTTATCACTTATGATCATTTTTATGTTTCTATTTGCATGTATACTGTATATATTGACTGCTATAATACTAATTAATGTATATATTAGCATATAGTAATTTGTTTCCAGTGCTTTTTCTTCCAAAAAATATTCCCCAGGAAGAAAAACTCTCAAACATATTGCTTATCATTGCAGGCACACGTCAAATGGTTAATCAAGAACGTTTTTACATAATGTCTCCTCCTGCCAACTTGACCCCCTGCCATCCTCCCTGGTTATAGCCTCCCTCCCCTCCCTGTTACCCTTGATAACAGCCATCATTCATTCCTCCCTCACCTCTGGTTCTGTCCCACTTTCTTTCAAATCCGCTGCTGTTACTCCCCTAATAAAGAAGCCTGGTTTAGACCCAAACATTGCAAATAACCTTCGTCCCATCTCCAACCTGCCATTTCTCTCTTCCACCTTCCCACCCTCCTCCCTCTGTGCCTGCCTACAGGAAATCAAATCCTGGTTCACCTCAAACTTCCTCAAATTAAACGATAATAAAGCAGAGGTAGTCCTCATTGGCTCCAAGTCCACACTCAGCAAACTCCCCAGTTTTTCCCTCACCATCGGCGACTCCTCGGTTTCCCCCTCCCCCCAGGTTAAGAGTCTGGGTGTTGTCCTCGACAGCACCCTATCATTTCACACCCACATCAACAACACCATCCGGTCCGCCTACTTCCACCTCCGAAACATCAACCGCCTCCGCCCTTCACTCACTCCCAACACCACTGCAGTCCTGGTACACTCTCTTGTCACTTCCCGCTTGGACTATTGCAATTCCCTCCTCTTCGGTCTCCCCCACAAACTCCTCCATAAACTGCAATTAGTCCAGAACGCTGCCGCACGCATCATCACCAAAACCCCTGCCATCTGTCACATCACCCCCGTTCTGCTCCAACTCCACTGGCTTCCCATCAAATACAGAATAAATTTCAAAATCCTCCTCCATACATTCAAGGCCATCCACAATCTAGCCCCTCCATACCTGTCTGACCTCATTCATATTAACACTCCCACCCGGTCCCTCAGATCTACCTCCTCCATCAACCTGATCGTCCCCCGAATTCGTCTGTCCACCATGGGATCGCGAGCCTTCAGCTGCTCCGCCCCACGTCTATGGAACTCCCTCCCCCCTGACATCAAAAATCTGGACTCAATTTCCTGTTTCCAAAACCACCTCAAAACCCATTTGTTTAGGCTGGCTTACTGTCCCACGTGATGCTTTTTAATGCTCGATTGCAGGCTCCATGCCTTTTTAACTGTATACTACTTATTTTGATCTTATTTTATTTTATTTATTTATTTATTTTTATTATTTTTTATGAGAACTGTTTTTTATATTACTGTACGGCGACCTTGAGTGCCTTGAAAGGCGCCTTATAAATTCAATGTATTATTATTATTATTATTAGAGTTAATCTATTGTACACCAGCTGTTAAATGAATGAAAGTAATATGTATAATATTGAATCCTTAATATTGATAACTAATAATTATCTTGTTTGTTTCTGTTGTCTTCTCTCCAGACTTCCAGCAGCAGCACTATGAGCGGGAGAAAAGCCCCAGTGTGGCCCAGAAGGACCCAGAGCCCCCACAGAGAGATCACAACCTCTGGACTGGTCAGGGGGAAGAGAAGCTCCAAGAGCTGGAGGAGGCAGACATATTCCCTGTCATCGTAGCTAACCAGATTACTCCAGAACCTGATGGAGAGGGCTGTGGAGAACCACAATCACCCAGAGACTTTCAGCCCCGTTCTGAAATAAAGACTGAAGAGGGTGGCAGCGATAACGATTTGAAACCAGATTCCAACACATGGGACTCCAAGAAATCTCAGCCATTGGGTAAAGGGTTGAGGTCTGCAGACAGTACTAAAGGCAGTAGTGAGTGCTCAACGTTGTCCCCGCATAAAGACACCACTGTTTTCTGTAAAGTGTGTGGGTTTCCCTGCTCTTCTGACAGTGCTTTACTCCAGCATGTACAAACACATGTAACAACGGGATCACGAGTGTGTGGTGTGTGTGGGATGTTTTTAGAATCTCCCGATAGTTTGATGCAGCACATACAAATTCACCGATATAAATTACACATAAGCACTCACTATGGGGAGAAACCATACAGATGCAGTGTTTGTGGAAAATGCTTCCGGAATCTCGACGCTGTGAAAAATCATAGATTAATTCATACAGAAGAGAAACCATACGAATGCGGTGTTTGTGGAATGTGCTTCCGTTACATCAACACCTTGAAAAAGCACAGGTTTATTCATGCGGAGAGATCACACAGATGCAGGGTTTGTGGAAAGGGATTCAAGCACCCTACCACCTTGATGACGCACCAGGCGGTTCATAAGAAAGAGAAATCACTGATGTGATGTTTGTAAGATTCTGGTAGGGCACATTAAGTCCAAAACACACTTGAGGAGAAAGGAGGAGAAAGTCTCCATTTAGAATGAGTAGAAAATTGTCTACATAAAAACCCACCGAGATTAATTATTCACATTACAATCATTTATCATTTATCAAATCCAGTAACATCTAGCAAAGTGGAGGGCTGGGTGGCTTACCAGTATGAAAGTGAATACCAGTGTTAATAATTATGATTTATGTTTTATGCTTACCCTATTTGGTTCAGGTGAGTGGAACGCTGGGAGCGGAACTCTTTTGTTAGCGAAGGTTATTAAGCCCGCACACTCCCTGTTAGCTACAACAAAGTGTCACGCTTTAAATCCTTAAGATCATGTCCAAAATATATTTGACTTTCCTTTTAGTAGTTCTTATGATGTGAAATTAATTACATAAGAATGGTTATTTTGCATTATTCATGTTACTTTTTCACGTGTTTGACGGGGTCATATCGCCCACCCCTAGCCAAGCATTAGTGGAAAGATACACTAGAATCCAGGAATCAAAGTTATCAAGCAAAGCTACTCGTGCTTCAGGTCACAATGCAAAGTTCAAAAACAGGTGTTTGTGCCTTTTCCATTTTTGACAGGGCATTATTTGGTGGTATCCAAATGCAACTTTTTCCTGACTTTTTTTCATTTTTTTTTTTTTTTTGACATTTTATGACCTTAACAGCGTTTAGAGGTTATATCACTGTCATCCAGTTGAATAGAATAGACCGTTCGTCTTTGTATGGAATTATTTCAAGATCCCTGAAGGAGTTAAGGGTGTTGAGTGAGTGCTATCTGGCCTCCTATTATAAGTGTGTTCACTTTCGCAGTACATATGTCTTCCTACAGTCCGTTCTTCGACCAAATGCATGTTCTGTTCAGAATCATTAATACAAATTAGTTTGAATAAAAATTATAAAGCAGAAATAAACCAAGATGGCTGAAATTGATCTGCCTCTATTGTTGATGAACATTTTATTGCATACTAATTCATTTTATTTAGCGCTTTTCTCGAGACTCAAAGCGCTTTACACAAATTGGTCGCCAATTAATTACACAGAACGAAAAACGAATGGACAGACAGCTATCAAACACAACACTCAGCCTGAGTGATACCATGGCAGTCAATTTGCACCAGACTTGCTCACCCAACGTATTACGACAGACTTGCTCACACAGATAGACCGATTCCAGGTGAATTGGCAGTGACTGGTCAGGGCACTGGTAGGAGAATGGAGCATGTTTTTTGATGGTGGGAGGAAACCCACACAAACACGGGAGAACATGCAAACTCCACATAGCAAGGCCATCGGATCCTGCCATCGGGTTCGGCTTCTTGCTGTGAGGCACCAGTGCTAACCACTGAGGCACCATGCTACCCATGATCCCTTCTATATGCAGTCTCATGCATATATTAACTTTATAAGGACTTCAAATATTGTCCATCAAGGTTAAAAATTAAACAAGAATTGGATGTATTATTTACTTTTTATCATGTCCGGATTTAGAAAAAAAAATCACATTGCCCGCTGTCAATACACTTTGACCAGGTAGTGTCTTAGTTAGGGGAAGAAACCCTTTATGAATTATAGGATGAGAAAATGAAGTCCCATTGCTATAGCCCATAATAACCCAGGCCAACAATAAAGGACTTGGACGACTAAGTGGATAAGTGTGGTGTTGTCATCGGCAACAACCTAGAAAACTATTTACTGCTGATATTGGTGATTCTTAAAAGCACTACAAGGCTGCTAACTAGGAAACTTCACATCAAAACACATTTAATACATTCAATCAACAATAGTCAGACCCCCCACATTACATTTCATATATTAATTACTTCAAAATTGCGCAGTTTAGAACATGTTAAGAAAACGTGTAAACAAATAAAGTTGAAATTGAGCTGGATGCCACAGTTTTCTCCAGCAGAGGGCAGAAGCCATCTTTAACACTTCGGTGCGTGCCGTGAAAAAGTATGCGAGCGAGTTTGAGCACAACGTAAACCAATTCTTTGTCCACAATCTACTGCTGCTGCCCGTACACTACACTTGAGCCTTCCTGAAATATTTCAAATGCCGAACATTGACTCTCACACCATGTCCAAAACACAGCTACTGGGCATGCTTATCAGTCAGCGACTTACAGCGGCTGCAGAGGAGATATTCGAGGCTGTGGAGAGAACGATTGAAGAATACGAAGAAAAGGTCAACAAATCAAATGTAGAAATAGACCGCCAACGCAAATTGCTGGATGTAATTTTGAACCCACATATAAAATTACACCGAGAAGGTAACTAGCTACTTCCCTGTGACGTTACCACTTACATTTTAACCTGGGTTTAACATGCATAGTTAATTAAAACGAGTTGTAAATCGAAGCTAGGCTAGCTTCCTTATTTGCTATGGTGTCACAAGTTTAAAATGCTTGCGTTTGGCTTACTGGGTAACTTTCGTGTCCAACGCTAGCTAACCGAGCCAATTTTAGGCAGGTCAAACGCGTTTTAATTATTATTATTATTATTTTAAATCAAGTGATTAAGCAGTGAATGCTCTGAATTTGTGTCACTTACTAAACGTTTATTAATAAAAACAAATTAATAAATTCTAAGTTTTTATAAAAGTGACAGTTTAAGTGTCGAAAAAGGTTTTTAATTTTACCGAGTTGATACTGCCTTGTAGCCAAGCGCCGTCTTCAAAAAGCTTAAACCTCCTATGGGCAACTTTGACATTAGTTTACTTCTTTATCGTGTGACAAATAATGGATATATTTCTACAGATACTTTGGAAAAACTCACTGCCTTTACAGTTATATGGTCGTTTACCTAAATTAAGGCTACAGTATTAAAAACGTGTAACTCTGAAAACAGTTGAATACAGTCATCGACTAAAGCCTGGTTTATACTTCTGCGTGAGCGCGTTAGGGAATGTAAAAGTTCATTTGGCGCTTACATTCGCACAGTAGTTTGCCTACATACTTCAACGTAAGTTTAACGGGCCCACTAGGTGGCTGTGTCGCATTCAGTAATCCAGAATGTAGAAAAAACGTAGAAGTACAGACACGGAAACTCCCGTTCATGTCCCGCAAAAGTATAAACAAAGAGACCGAAGGTTGCTCACTGGTTTTCATTATCAAATTAAATTTCAAGTTTATTTATAGAACACGTTTAAAACAAGCAGAGCTGACCAAAGTGCTGTATAATATATTCACACAGGCTACAGTTTATCAACCAATACAGAAAACAGTTGTAACATATAGCCTATAGGCTATACTATGTACAAGCTAAGTGCATAGAAAACCACTAATATGATTCGAAGGCTATTGAAAATCAGCCTATCTGCTCCAGTTCATTGTGTCATCTGCGTTTTCATTTGTTTGGATAGAGCCACAATATTACCGACTATCTACTTGCTTCCTACCCTGCTCAATCAATCAGCGATTGTTTGACGCACTGAGAATACGCTTTGCGCGATGCGCGGTTACGCCCTTTTCACAATTCAACTGTTGCGTTGGTGCACTACGCACTGTCATGTCCGTTACAGTATGCGTGTGGCCCGTACTCAACGCAAGTCAAGTGTAGACTGTTACGGCCACCAATAAATTGTATGTCCGTATTGTATGTATTGTGTACGTACATGTGGTTGTGTTGTATTTCCTTCTGTTTTCTCCTTAGCCATTCCCTTCATACAGAACTGCCACCTGCTTCCAGTTTGTTCCCTCCCCTCATCACTCATCTGCTGACGGACCAATCCGGAGATAGTCCGTCTCCCATAAAACCTCCCCGCCTCGTGTCTGGGAGAGCGAGAAATTGTTAGTCATTTGCATATGAAAGAGTGTTTGTAGGTTGTGCTCGCTCTCTCGTTAAGGTTTGTCCTGTTTGGTGTTTGTGTCAGAGTTGTCTTTGTGAGTTTATCCCTGTCTAGTTCTGTGTCCCCCGAGATCGTTAGTGTTTGTTTCTGTTCGTTAGTGGTTTGTCAATGTTCTGTCAAGGCTATCGCATGTACGAGGTACATCGATTTTGCTAGATTTTGTGTTAGCCTAATACCCCCCTTGATTTCCACCCTCCTTTTCCCAGTACACTGTACTGTGGTTTTTGTTGGTTTCGCCTTTTTGATATATATTGTGTTTTGCCAGTACTATGTACTGTGTTTTCTTTTGTTTCGGAGCACAGCTAGTTTAAACGCCCGAGGGCATACATTTAAAGCATCACGCAGTGTATTCTCTGTTTAGATTCATCAGTTTAGGAGCAGTGTCACCTCTTGTATTTTTATATAGCAAGCGTGTGATAGGCAGCTCAAAGCTTTTGTTTGTTTCTTTGATTCGTTCGTGTAGTCGTGGTATCCTATTTTTATTTAACCTGTTAATGAATACATATTAATTTTACACTCTTGGATTGTGTTTGTGTCCACATTTCATTCCGCTCGGCATACTCTGGAATATGTTCGGTCCTTCAGCGCCCTAGACTAGCCGTCCAGCTGAGGGGTCCTAACCTAGACTAGCCGTACAGCTGAGAGGTCCTAACGTAGACTAGCCGTACAGCTGAGGGGTCGTAACGTAGACTAGCCGTACAGCTGAGGGGTCCTAACGTAGACTAGACGTACAGCTGAGGGGTCGTAACATAGACTAGACGTACAGCTGAGGGGTCCTAACCTAGACTAGACGTAGAGCTGAGGGGTCGTAACATAGACGAGAGGACAGCTTTCGTGCTACCGCAGCCAAGCTAGTCAGAGAGGCTGCTTGGTTCGTGATAGCAGACGAAGTTACAGTGGAAAGTAACATACAAGTAATTTTAACGATCTATTATGCTTATATTATTATAATAAGGTTATAAATATTCCAATGTTTACCAATTCCATTATATCGATGTATTTCATGTGTCTTTAACGATAGTACAACAGTAAACAGTTCACGATAGTAGTAGAATTCCACTTCCTGTTAATTTCAACGGTCTGTTCTGACGCAAAAGTTGGAAAAATCCAACGTATCCGTCAAGATTTTGCAACGGAAATCGTTGTCCACTAGGGGGCCAGTCCGTCACGAAGTCCCCATAGAAATGAATGGACTTCCAGCGCAACGGACCAGCGCAACGGATGAATTGTGAACAGGGCGTTAGGATTTGGGAGGACTCCCTGTCAACACGTCGGCGGGCCTAGGTGAGCTACACTTTCCCAGAAACCCCTTCTCTGTGAAGCTACGCAGAGATGTTTACGTGCTCCTTCGCAGAAGTATAAACCAGGCTTCAGCTTTTTCAGGACGCAGTCCTAAACAACAACAATTCTACGTCTCCAGACAGATAGCCTACTGCTTGCAATTGCATTTGTACACGCATAATCAGTGCCAGATAATCACTGTCGAATACATTTCAGTCAGAACTATCTCCGTAAAATATAGATCCCATTGCAAGATCATTGCTCAATATTATTTGTACATAATCTGCATATTTAGCCTAAAGCTACAATTAACAGGCAATTTATCTTATTTTTATTAAACTACTCAAAGTTGAGGATTTTTTTCATATTACAACAAAACCTACGTTCTTCGGAAGCTAACTGCGAATTAGCAAGAGGTCTATGGATATAAACACATCTATTTTGTGAAACTAAGTATTACTCTGGAATGACTTAAGACTCATATCAACAAAAACATTATACAGTTAGGCCCAAAAATATTTGGACAGTGACACAATCTTCATGATTTGGGCTCTGCATGCCACCACATTGGATTTGAAATGAAACAACTACAACGGAATTGAAGTGCAGACTTTAAGGTTTAATTCAAGGGGTTGAACAAAAATATATGATTAAACATGTAGGAATTGTAGCTATTTTTATACAAACGCTCCTCATTTCAGGGGCTCAAAAGTAATTGGACAAATAAACATAACCCCAAGTAAAATGTTACTTTTCAATATTTTGTTGAGAATCCTTTGCAGGCAATGACTGCCTGAAGCCTGGAACCCATGGACATCACCAAACGCTGGGTTTCCTCCTTTGTGATGCTTTGCCAGGCCTTTACTGCAGCGGTCTTCAGTTGTTGCTTGTTTGTGGGTCTTTCTGCCTTAAGTTTTGTCTTGAGCAAGTGAAATGCATGCTCGATTGGGTTGAGATCTGGTGATTGACTTGGCCATTGCAGAATATTCCACTTCTTTGCTTTAAAAAACTCCTGGGTTGCTTTTGCAGTATGTTTTGGGTCATTGTCCATCTGTACTGTGAAGCGCCGTCCAATCAACTTTGCTGCATTTGGCTGAATCTGAGCAGAAAGTATATCCCTATACACTTCAGAATTCATCCGGCTGCTTCTGTCTTTTGTCACATCATCAATAAACACAAGTGACCCAGTGCCATTGGAAGCCATGCATGCCCATGCCATCACACTGCCTCCACCATGTTTTACAGAAGATGTGGTGTGCTTTGGATCATGAGCTGTTCCAATTCTCCTCCAAACTTTCTTCTTCCCATCATTCTGGTACAGGTTGATCTTAGTCTCATCTGTCCAAAGAATGCTGTTCCAGAACTGGGTTGGCTTCTTCAGGTGTTTTTTGGCAAAGTCAATTCTGGCCTTTCTATTTTTGAGGCTGATTAATGGTTTGCACCTTGTGGTGAATCCTTTGTATTTACTCTCATGAAGTCTTCTCTTTATGGTAGACTTAGATACTGATACACCTACTTCCTGGAGAGTGTTCTTCACTTGAGTGGATGTTGTGAAGGGGTTTTTCTTCACCATGGAAAGGATTCTGCGATCATCCACCACTGTTGTCTTCCGTGGACGTCCAGGCCTTTTTGAGTTCCCAAGCTCACCAGTGCACTCTTTTTTTCTCAGAATGTACCAAACTGTTGATTTGGCCACTCCTAACATTTCTGCTATCTCTCTGATGGATTTCTTCTTTTTTTTCAGCCTCAGAATGGTCTGTTTCACCTCCATTGAGAGCTCCTTTGACCGCATGTTGTGTGTTCACAGCAACAGCTTCCAAATGCAAACGCCACACCTGGAATCAACTCCAGACCTTTTAACTGCTTAATTGATGACAGGTCAATGAGGGAAGAGCCCATGCAGCGTTGTTGTTTTTTTTTGCAGCCTTCTGAGTCAATTGTCCAATTACTTTTGGTCCCTTGAAAAAGAGGCGGCTACGTATTAAAGAGCTGTAATTCCTAAACCCTTGCTCCAATTTGGATGTGAATACTCTCAAATTACAGCTGAGAGTCTGCACTTTAAGCCCATATTGATTATATAATTGTATCCTGAATATGTTTTCGTAAACAGCTAAAATAACAAAACTTGTGTCACTGTACAAATATCTTTGGGCCTAACTGTATATTTGTGTTGATTTAAACAGTTTCAAAATGCTATACAGTGCGATTTTCGTCACCGCTGCGTGAATGTTGTCCTGTTGACTACGTTGTAGCTGTTGGGGTTGTCCAGGCTACCAATTGAAATTAACAGTGCAGTACACTATTTGTTCTTTAACATAATTTCTGACCCTGGCTGTACGTAGTATTTTAAACTTGCATGCAAAAAGGGGACAATCACGACCAAGTTCAAATTAACAAAACAGTTTTATTTTTGTGTCTGTGAGCCGGCGGCTTAATAAAGTGTAAGAAATTTATACTGTAATGCTATATAGTCATTTACTACATCGCACGTAGAAGAAGACGCGATACATCAAGTATATTCGATATATTGCCCACCCCTAAATATATGTATTGATCATTGTCCATTTTCAAGAATTTTGACATTTTATGGTACATTTTCCATTCGCATATATCAACTTGTGTCCACTGCTTTGTTTGCTATGCCGTTTGAGATACTGTATTGTCTACCAGCCGTTCCATGATGGATAACTAACAATAAGCTTGCTTGTTCCTGTCTTCTCCCCAGACTTCCAGCAGCAGCACTATGAGCAGGAGAAGAGTCCCAGTGTGGTCCAGAAGGACCCAGAGCCCCCACAGAGAGATCACAACCTCTGGACTGGTCAGGGGGAAGAGAAGCTCCAAGAGCTGGAGGAGGCAGACATTTTCCCCGTCATTGTAGGTAACCAGATTACTCCAGAACCTGATAGAGAGGGCTGTGGAGAACCACAATCACCCAGAGACTTTCAGCCCCATTCTGAAATAAAGACTGAAGATGGTGACAGCGATAACGATTTGAAACCAGATTCCAACACATGTAAAGTGTGTAGGTTTCCCAGCTCTTCTGACAGTGCTTTACTCCAGCATGTACAAACACATGCAACAACAGGATCACGTGTGTGTGGGATGTTTTTAGAATCTCCCGATAGTTTGATGCAGCGCATACCAAGTCACAGGGAAAAAACGTCTAGTAGTTGTGATAGCTATTCTTCCATGAGAAGAAAAATCCAAAATAGTTTAAAGTGTAATAAAACAGAGAGTTTGAATACAAAAAAGAAAGTGATGAAAGAAAAAGTAGAGAAAGGTGTTCTGGAGGGAAAATATATCTTATGCAGTGTTTGTGGAAGATATTTAAGCTCTAAGAGTAATATTAGTGAGCACATGAGGACTCACACTGGAGAGAAACCTCACCGCTGTGAAGTTTGTGGGAGCATGTTCAAAGACCTCACTTACTTGAGAAAACACAGGCGAATTCATACGGAAGAGAAACCATACAGATGTGATGTTTGTGGAAGGTTATTCCGGGTCAAAAAATACTTGAGACTTCACAGGTATACTCACACAGAAGAGAGACCATTTATATGCAGTGTCTGTGGAATGGGCTTCAAACAACCCACCACCTTGACGAATCACAAGGCAGTTCATACAATGGAGAAACCACACCGCTGTGATGTTTGTGGAATGGCATTCGGTCTACGTAAGATTCTGGTAGAGCACTTGAAGTCCAAAAAACACTTAAACGCTGTATGTGAGAAAGTCTCCAGTCAGGTTGAGTAGCAAAATTGTCTATGTGAAAACCCACACAGACTAATTATTCACAATACAATCATATATCATATCCAATAGCATCCAGCCAAGTATTTTTCTTCAAAATATATTTTATTTGGTAATGCTTTAATTTAGGTTTGTTGTAGTAAGGCAGCGTTAATAGACTAAAAGTGTTAATAATATCATAAACCCGCTTCCAAACATTTATAAGCGTGCAATAAGAAACTTTTATTAACACTTTATGGACTGTTACAGAACGTTAATAAATGCCTTGAGTTTCTTATAATTGTTTCTAATAGCATTAGCATACTTAACAATGCCCTTTCTAACGCTTATTCCAAGACCTTTATACAAAGTTACCTTTTATGTTTTTGTACAGTAGCCGTTGAACATGATTGATGTCTATTTAATACAGATTTATGCTTGCCCCATTTTGTTCAGGTGAGTAGAACCATTAGCAAGCGTTGGTTTGGCCATCCAATCACTGTTAGCAACGACACAGTTGTTATTTTTGTAAGGACAAAACACAAGATATTACAAGGATTTTGAATTGTTTTGGCTTTAAAGGTGCAGTATGTAGTTCTAGAGAATTGGGAGGAAAATGGCAAGAATTTGAATCACAACACTCAAAAAGGGCAACCTCCTGAGTCTTTGGTCCCTCCTATCCCTCTCAATGGCCCATCTCACACATGCCCGTGCGCGCTCTGACTAGACTTCATGAGCCTGAGCCAGGCAGTGTTTCATGAATCGTGTATGTTGTGCATATTTTTGGTTCTCACCAACAACGCATCAGCGATGTCTGATCAGTTATTCCGAGGTGGGAAACGAAAGAATCTCGAACATCTGATTGTAAACTCTCTAAACTGAGTGCTTCACACCAAAGCAACGAGCAGACACAAATGACCATTTCCATCGTTACGACATACAGTTAGCTAACGTTAACAAAAACAGTTTCATAATTTTATTCTCCTATTAGTATGAGCTAGTGCATGACAATCGTTTTTATGTAGCTGCGATTGGCACCATAGCTACTATACGTTGCCGAGTAAATACAAATCCAACGTATGCATGTAAACGAATAATGCCTTTTTAACGTTCTAAAACGGCACTTGGCGATTTGAAAAGCCAAGTCTTTTGCGACGACATGCAACGACTTCAGCCGCCTTGCAACTACTAGTTCACACCGCTGCTAGTTCTGTCTGCGACGCGAATTGTAACAACAAGCTTGTTTGGAGGATGACGCTGTAAGCAGTTGCCTAGGAGTGTGCACGCGAGGTGATTGACAGGCAGGTAGCCCTTACTCCTTGCAAAAACTCTCCTGATTAGTTGGGGATAGGCGGGCGTCCCTAGATTTTTTAAAAGCTGAATACAGGGCCCAGTGCGCTCTTATATAGCACACCTTCTCTCTGAGCATTTGGTTTAATGATATTCTCCATGAGGTATGTAATAAACATAAACAAACATAAAAAATTTAATTTATTGCTAGAAATTCAAACTTACATACTGCACCTTTAATTATATAGTTCTCTATTTGGGATGATAACCATATTTCTAAATAAATTTGTTGTACAGTAGCTGTTGAACAAGATTGATTTCAATATAACTACTAGCGTATGGGTAGGCTATGGAAGTGAATACCAGTATTACTAATTATGATTTATGTTTTATGTTTGCCCTATTTGGTTCAGGTGAGCAGAACGCTACGAGCAGAAGTCTTATGTTAGCGAAGGTTATTTAGCACGTACACTCCCTGTTAGCTACAACAAAGTGTCACGCTTTATTTGTAATGCTTAGATCATGTCAATTTCTTTTGTACTTTTGTTGCAGTTCTTATGATGTGAAATTAATTACATCATACGAAATAGTTCATCAAATTATTAGAATACAGTAACAATACTGTACATTGACAAAGTAGGAGTGCAGTTCCCAATTTTATACATACATGAAACATTGTACAGTCTTCAACAGTAGATATTGAGAACTATCTTGATATGCAGTAGCCTAAGGTGAGTAGATTTATTACATATTCGTATTTCCGTGTGTCCGGACAATTGAGGCCACATGGAAGCGGCTGAAGTTTTCTCTCAGCCCTGTCTCCCTCATTGTCAGGACCATGATGGGCCAAATCTCAGACAATTGCTCTCCTAGGTCCTCCTCTGCAAAGTAGGCATCCATTGTTCTCCGACACAGGAGAACTCACCTTTGACCCTTTTAGTACGAATTGAAAAGCAGCAGGTGTTTGCCCATATGAGTCAGCCGTGTGATTGGTGGTTTGAGTTTTGCATTTTGAATGTCCGTGTTTTTCATGTGAACACGAGATTATATCAATGAAGATTGTGCCAAATGTAGAGCATTGTGTAGTGTTTTGCAAAAAGCGTGGTTTAGAACTGCAAACATTGTGAAAAGCAGGAAATGTGTATCTGCAGAATTGGTGTTAGAAGAGGTGCACAAGTTTCAGGTATTGGTGTCTCAAGTTCCATTGTTTAAAAATTGTAAGGCTTTGTATATCTCTAAATTTGTAATGCTGTGAGAATGCTGTAGTGCCCCATTATGAACATCAATTGTATTTTCCGTGTGTTGCATTAGTGCTCGCTGGGTTATTTAAGATGCGTCATACTTGTATATATTTTTGATTATCAATAATATTATTACCCAGTGAAGTGTGATGGATGTCTGAACAAAATAAATAGTGACAATGCAAAAAGAAAATTATTGCTGTTTATTTTTATTTTTACTAAATGTGTTTAGTGAGGAGAGTAACATTCTGTACCTAACTGGTGACAGACATTAAAAAATACATTTCTAAAATTTTCATGCACATGACTGAATATTAGGTAATAATGTGGAGAAAAATACATATAATGATCACATTGTTCTCCAAGAATTACAATGTTGTTTAAAGGGGCCCTATTATGCCAATTTTCAGGTTCATACCTTTTATTTAGGAGTTTTACTAGAATAGGTTTACGCGTTTTAATGTTCAAGAAACAATTTATTTTTTCCAAACTGCCTGCATCTGCAGCACCTCTACTCACCCTCTCTCTGAAACGCTCCGATTTAACTCCTGTCTCTTTAAGGCCCCCCCATCCCAACGAGCCCAGTCTGCTCTGATTGGTCAGCTGGCCAAACAAAGGGAATTTGCTTTTGCGGTTACCAAAACAGCTGTTTCTCAAATGTGTGATTAATGATGTAGATAGTTACGGAAGTAACTGTGTAATATATTTAAAACATGTGATGGAGCATTACCACCTGAGATACCATCAAAATATTACCTGCACTATATTTTAGTGCAAGGATCAGAACTGAAAAGATATGAATTGATTTCAACAATGACTGTCACTGTTAAGTGAGTTAAATAAAGCACTAAAACAAATCTAGAAAATGGGATCTTTCTGCAAACGATCTCCTGCCTGAAACACTGGCTGCCTGTGCACGGTGTAAGAGAGTGAGCGAAGGAGAGAGCCGCCCTCTCTAATCTGCGATTATTCTGAGCAGAATGCATGGGAATAAATGACAGTTTAATAGATTTGTATAGATTTCTCACGTTTTCCTTGATGGTCTGAATAGGTAGCTTGATTTGCTGCGATATGCCTTTTAGAAATAAAGACAATAGGACAGTGAAAAATAGCTAAATGTAGCCAAAGACTCTAAATCGAAAACACTTTCTTTCCTTGGGTTTCGTGTCCTTGTTGGTGGGCATATACCTAGTTACATTAGGCCACTTCTGATTGGTGAGCATTACTTGCACATGAACAGCAGGGCACTTCTGATTGGTGAGTATGACTGTCACACGAGGATGGCATGCGTTTGTATAAGCATTGACCGTTTAAACCCTGATTAGACGAGCAAATTTAAATCGCAGCCTTTGCGATCTGCTAATTGCATCTTCTCAAATCGCGATTTAGATTTGAAATCTATTCATCGTTCAGCCCTAGTGTGAACTATAGGCTTTGTAACTTTTCAGACCTTTCACATGCACAAAAAGCCAAATGACATACTACAGGAAAGGGGAAAACCCAAAAAGCATAATAGGTCCCCTTTAAAGTAAGCAAATTATAAAATACTCACACAGATAGGAACACAGGGTGAATACAGATGGTTAGTAGCAATTAAAACCTTTTTATAGGCAATATTTCACACCCAACAATGAATTTGCATTTACAAATGTACGTGATTTAACTTTAAACTTTGTGTTTGTACATATTAACCTTTATTTAGTGATGAGCTTTGACTTTGTACATGCTACATACAAGTAAAAAACATTACATTTAAATGTTGCCGTTATGGTAAGAAGCCCTGCTCCACTTTAACACAGGACCACAGAGGCTCCTGTCCTCCAGAACCTAAACCCAGGATACAGGGGCTCAGTGAACTGAGTGTGGAAAGTGTGTATGTGGCTTCGTTTACCAGAAGTGACACTGCAGAAAGACAGAGTGCCCCGAGGCCAGTCCAGAAACACTCCTAGTCTCCGGGAGAGGAGTGGACCGGGGATCTTGATGTCTCGGTTGTTGTGCTTGGCGGTGTAACCGCCGCTGGAGCAGAAGAGGACCCAGGATTTGTCACTGGCCCCCAGCCCACAGTCATTACTCCTTCCTTTTCTCCCGATTCCTCTGTACGTCACACCGACGTCGACACCTCCATGCCAGCCCACCTCCCAGTAACAACAGCCTGTCAGGCCCTCCCGGCACAGCACCTGTGGCCAAACCGTAAACCTCTTCAGGTGATCGGGGTGCGGCTGCTCCTCCCTCTCCCGCTTCACTTCTCTGTTCCCCTCAGAAAGACAGAGCAGCTTGTGAGCTGTGTTTGGATCCAGCGTGAGATCATAGCAATCTGAGGAGGAGACCAAGGCACAAACTTAGATCATCATTACGTGATAATTAGACTGCGTGAGTGAGCAGGTAATGAGGGGGAAGGAGATTTCATGTCATACATGTTCAATACTAGTATAACACATTCACACAGACTTACATTTCTTAAGTCCTTTTTTCAACCGACAATAGCCACCATAGTCAACACTATGAGAGTGAGAGTGAGAGACAGACAGACTTATTTACAGAAACATGCCTAGTTCATTAACATGAATGAAGATGGTGTGAGACGTATGTTGAATACACCATTTGGGTTAGCTAGTAAAGTTGCATTTCTTTCTGTAGCTTTAAAAATAGTGCTAACAAAGTCCACCTACCATTCGATATCAAAACAACCCATTGCATTGCATCTCAATGAATAGCTCTATGGCATGGCTCTAACATGTGCAGGCACATTTTCACAAATAATTTTACTGTTATGCCAGTAGATGGCAGCAGGCCTTACTTCTTACAATCGCACAGAGGCAGGGTTTCTTTGTATGAAAACGTGTATAAATAGTTAGCCAACCCTACGCAACTAATCCTCTGTGCATACCTTAGAGTCAACAGGCTCCATAGTGGGTCTTCCAGTCCAGCAGAGAGAAGACTCTCCCCATATTCATCTGGGTGATTGTAGTTTAGGTCCAACTCTCTCAGGTGGGAGGGGTTGGACCTCAGAGCTGAGGCCAGAAAAGCACAGCCTACCTCTGTGACCAAGCATCCTGATAACCTGCCAACGGAGACACATTTTATTCTCCGACTAGTGACAATGCAATATCTTTGCTGGATTCATTTCACACAACAGCTAATGTTACAGGCAAAGCCACACAGCACCAGATTGTGCCATACAAAAGTTGAAGCAAAATGCCCAAAACAGTGACCATGCCAGATTTAAATCATCCATGATTTATTTAATGTGCACATAAAAATGTGATTCAGATCACAGGCACATGATAGAGTCTGACATACTGTCTGTTTTCACACACAGGCTGCAGTCTAAAGAGAATACAGACCTGAGAGTCTCCAGTCTACAGTGTAGGCTTCCCAGTCCAACAGAGAGTAGCTTGACCCCAGAATCCTGCAGGTCATTGTTGCTCAGGTCCAGCTCTCTCAGACTAGAGCAGTTAGAGCTGAGAACCAAAGCCAAAGATTGACAGCATCGCTCTGACAGGTTACAGTGACTCAGTCTGAACGAGAAGATGATAAAGAAAATATCACAAAAGGGTCATTCTTTATTTCTATGTTTTTTTTTCTCTCTCTCTGTTTTAGGGATGCTTTGTGTTGTCTTAAATGTGTGTATGTTTGTTGTAAAAAAGGGTTAGGGTTAGTAAAAAAGATAAATATAAATGTTAGAATGGTCATAGAGTGGTTTGTCATCGTGCAGGAAATGCTGCTGTCTGACAGAGACTTGTCTCCTCATCCCTATGGTCTCAATGTTAGTATTCCGAAATGTGCTGTTTCAACACACACACAAACAGGCAAACCACAGTTTTAAAAAAAAATCAAATAGTATTGTGGTCACTATTTATCTAGAGATTTCATTTATGTATAATCTTATTCTGTAATTCTGACAGTTATTGATGTGTCCAAGTTGCTCACACTAGAACATTTCATTTAAATCTCATTTGTCAAAACAGCAGCACTTAAACAGACAACTATGAATACTGTAAGTATCCACAAGGGATATGGACAATCCTAACAAGCTTAAATGGAAAAACAACACAGTACAGACCTGAGAATCTCCAGTCTACAGTGTAGACTTCCCAGTCCAACAGAGAGTAGTTTGACCCCCATGTCCTGTAAGTTGTTGTTACTCAGGTCCAGCTCTCTCAGACTAGAGGACTGGGAGCTGAGAACCGAAGCTAGAGATCGACAGCATCGCTCTGACAGGTTACATTGAATCAGCCTGATGAAGAAAAAAAAAATTCTTTTATATATTTTTGGTCCGTTCACTCTAACATTGCCAAATGATTTCCCCTCAAGTGTTGTATAGTTCAGGTTGAACTACCTGGTATGATATTCCGCACATTCATAAACAAATGGAAATATGCTTGCTTAAAAAAACAATGTTTCTATAATGATCGTCAATCATCGTCATTACATTATTCTGACTATTTTCTATTATTTTGTTTGATAATACAGCACACATTATGCATCTGAGGAATAAGTAATAACATCAAATACAATCGACTAATTAAATTAAAGACAAAGTCAATGCAACCACCTGAGAGTATCCAGTCCACAGTGTGAACTTTTTAGTTCAGTGAGGATCAGATTAACCCCCGAGTCCTGCAGGTTGTTGTTACTCAAATCCAACTCTTGCAGATTGCAGGAGTTGGAGCTGAGAACTGGAGCCAGAGTTGCACAGCCTCCCTCTGACAGGTTACAGCTACTCAGCCTGCATTAAGAGGGAATCA
Organism: Galaxias olidus; assembly: GCA_026901105.3. Taxonomy (NCBI): domain Eukaryota; kingdom Metazoa; phylum Chordata; class Actinopteri; order Galaxiiformes; family Galaxiidae; genus Galaxias; species Galaxias olidus. Next base: position 28,069 of record JAPMUY010002922.1, read on the forward strand.
ATGAGTGGAAATGAGAGAGCATATGATATAAAAAGATATCTTCAAGTGATAAACAGTCCAAGTAACTACTTTCATACAATCAGGTTTAACACAGTGTGCTTTATATTTCTGGAGCAATTAATGAGAGACTGTAACAAGAACTTCTATAAAAATTGCTTCATCACCATGCATACATACCGAGCCACGGTGGAGGCTTTGACCACCGGCAGCAGCCTCAAGAGACAATCCTCTGATGGAGAGAATTTATTCAGATCAAAGACTTTTAGCTCCTCTTCTGACATCAGCAACACAAAGACCAGAGCTGACCAGTTCGCGGGGGAGAGGTTTGCTGTGGAGAACGTTCCTGAGCTAAGGTTCTGTTGGATCCACTCCACTAAGGAATGATCGTTCAGCTCGTTCAGACAGTGGAACAGGTTGGTGATTCGCACTGATGATGGATTCTCTCGGATCTTGTCTTTGATGTACTGAACTATTTTCTTTCTGCTCTGCACGCTGCTTCCTGTATGTTTCAGCAGGCCTTTTAGAAGCTTCTGATTGGTCTCTAACGAGAACCCTAATAGGAAGCGTAGGAACAGGTCCAAGTGTCCATTCTTACTCTTTAAGGCCTTCTCCACAGCCCTTACATAGAGGACGGGTTGAGTTCCACTCACGTAGAGGCTGGGTTCATAGGTGGCACTTGATGGTGGTAGGTGGTAACTAAGATCAGGTCTGTTGTAGTAAAGTGGCTCTGGTTTTTTATTATTCTTCTCTATTCTGTCTATACTATAGTAGTGGCTTGGACCTTCGTTCACGTCGTAATAGAGTCCTTCATTGACTGCTGTGTCATACAAATATGTTGACTCTCTTTTCGTATAGACGGGTTCTGCAGCACTCTCATACACAGGTCCTGCTGGACTCTCATACACAGGTCCTTCTGGACTCTCATACGTGGGTCCTTCTGGACTCTCATACAGGGGTCCTGCTGCTCCCTGATACGTGGGTCCTTCTGGACTCTCATACGTGGGTCCTTCTGGACTCTCATACGTGGGTCCTTCTGGACTCTCATACGTGGGTCCTTCTGGACTCTCATACGTGGGTCCTTCTGGACTCTCATACAGAGGTCCTGCTGGGTTGTTGGGTCCATGAAGGTATAAATCATAGACTGTTTCATCCCCTGTGTTGTCCTGTGCGACTTCTTCCAGAAGGTTTATATTGTCATCCATGAAGGAGAAAAACACATAGAGAGCAGCCATAAACTCCTGGATGCTCAGATGGACAAAGCAAAACACTTTTCTTTGGTTCAGCCCTCGTTCCTCACGGAAGAGCTGTGTGAACACTCCAGAGCGCACTGGCACAGCTTCCATGTCAATGCCACACTCTTCTAGGTCTGAGGGATAGAAGATCAGGTTGCCTTTCTCCAGATGATGAAAAGCCAGTTTTCCCAGAGACAGAATGAGATCTCTACTCTCTGTATTCCACGGTGAGTCTGTCTCAGCTATCCCATGATACTTGGCATTCGTCTGTATGGACTGAAACACCAGGAAGTTGATGTACATCTCCGTCAGGGTCTTGGGCAGCTCTCCTCTGTGGTCTGTGGTCAACATGTGTTCCAGAACTGTAGCAGTGATGCAACAGAAGACTGGGATGTGGCACATGATGTGGAGGCTCCTTGATGTTTTAAGGTGGGAGATGATTCTGCTGGCCAGGTTCTTGTCACTTATATTCTTCCTGATATACTCCTCCTTCTGTGGGTCGGTGAACCCTCGTAACTCTGTCACCATCGTAACAAACTCAAGAGGGATCTGATTGGCTGCTGCTGGTCGGGTGGTTATCCAGAGGCATGCTGAGGGAAGCAGTTTCCCCTTGATGAGGTTTGTCAGCAGCACATCCACTGAGGTTGACTCTGTGACATCAGTGCAGACCTCATTGTTCTGGAAGTCTAGGGGCAGTCGGCACTCATCCAGACCATCAAAGACAAATACAACTTGGTTGCTGTCATAGTTGGAAATTCCCAATTGTTTAGTTTCCGCAAAAAAACAATGAAGAAGTTGCATTAAACTGTAGTTTTTCCCTTCCATCAAATTCAGCTCTCGGAAAGGGAGGGGGAAAACAAACTGTATGTGCGGGTTGGCTTTTTCTTCTGCCCAGTCCAGGGTAAACTTCTGGGTACAAAGTGTCTTGCCAATACCAGCTACCCCAGTTGTCAGCACTATTCTGATTGGTTTATCTTTCTTAGGTGTGGGTTTGAAGATGTCGTTGACTCTGATGAGTGTTTCTGGTCTCACTGACTTCCTGGATGCTGTTGCTATCTGTAGGACCTCGTGGTCAGTGTGGACCTCTCCACTCAATCCCTTTGTGATGTAAACATCTGTGTACATGTCACTGAGGAGTGTGGGCTGCCCTTGTTTGGAAATCCACTCAAACACTCTCTGACAATTCTGCTTCAACTTAGATCTGTGTTGAAGCTGGCACTCAATATTATGTCCGTCTAATAAGAAAAGGGAAATACAAAATCTTTCAATAGTATATTGTATATATACTAATATATATAGTAAATATTTCAATAACAATAGTTATTTTAACTTAGCAAAAAAAATCAATTTTTAAAAAAACAAATAAATGATGGATTCTCTGCTGCATATTGTTTTGATGTTTTTGATAATAAGATAAGTTCATTTAAGACATCAATTATTATTATTAGTAGTAGTAGTAGTAGTAGTAGTAATAATAATAATATTATGAACTATTCTTATTAGTTAAATGTTACTACAAATGTATTACAGGGTCAGCTGACTAAAATGAGTCAGTATATCAATGCAAGGGTCCTACAGGGACATTGCTGATCTCCTCCACCCCCACATTCCAACTCGTAATCTCCGCTCCTCAACCTGTACATTTTAAATTATTTTCTTCACTATCTTGCATGAGTTACCTATTGTGTGTTACATATGTAATACCTATTGTGCGTTACATACAGTACTGTGAAAATTTAAAAAATGCTTATAAATGTAAATTATTTAATTTATTATCAATTAATAAAATACAAAGTGAGTGAAAAGAAAATCTATATCAAATCAATGTTTGGGGTGACCACCCTTTGCCTTCAAAACAGCACCCCCTGCCTAATACATATGCACAGTACTGTATATAATATAATATAAAATACATATGCACAGTACTATACTTCTGGCCTGACCCCTTACCTCTGGCCTGACCCCTTACCTCTGGCCTGACCCCTGACCTCTGGTCTGACCCCTGACCTCTGGTCTGACCTCTTACCTCTGGTCTGACCCCTTACCTCTGGTCTGACCTCTTACCTCTGGTCTGACCCCTTACCTCTAGTGGGTGTCCGCTGGACTGTGGCTGAACTGTATGGGGGTGCTAAGGGTGACGCAGGTCTCTCTCTGAGGCTAGAGAAAGCAGGGCTCTTTGGCCTGGCTCCTTGAACCCTGAACAAACACAAAACACTGGGGTTTACATCTGCCTCCCCTTCAAGGAAAGCACAAATAATGAATTAATCCCACATAATACAATAGGACATTATTCAGACATTATAGATAGTATAGTCACTATACTATCTATAATGTCTGAATAATGTCCTATTGTATTATGTGGGATGTACTCGAACAAAGTGTCCGTGGTTCTGATTACCGTTTCTTCCCCACCATGCAAAAAGTGATGGCGATGCATGCAGACGCTCTCCTGCCCTGTCAATCACAATTCTGTGACGTGCTAACTGAGCTCAAGCAAAACTACACATCAAGATTCCACGACTTCAAGGACCATAGCAATATTTTTCTACTTGTGAAAAACCCATTCCTGATTGAGGTCAATGAAATTAAGCAAATAAGCGACCAGCTCGGACTTGTGCCGCTTCAAATGGAGTTCGTGGAGTTAAAGAGCTCAGATGAACTTCAGCGTCAGTTTCGGATTACAGATGTCGTGGACTTTTGGAAACTGGTGGGGAATCTACCAAATATCTCCAGACTGGCAAGACGCATCATCTCAATGTTTCCGTCCACATACCGGTGTGAAGCAGCATTCTCTGCGCTCTCAAAAATAAAATGTTGCAACCGAAACAGATTGAGTCTGCAGCACACAACAGAGGCCCTTCGGATCGCCGTTTCCAGCGCAGAGCCCGACTTCAAATCACTTGTGCGGCAGAAGGAGTGTCAGAAATCACATTGAGTGTGAAGTAAGTACAACATTACTCTTCTGACAACCCCTGCTGTCTATAATCTGCTGTTATATGGACTTTGATTATCAGTAAACATGCTGTCTGTTATCTGTTGTTATGGGCAGTGATTATCAGTAAACATGCTGTCTGTTACCTGTTGTTATGGTCAGTGATGATCAGTAAACATGCTGTCTGTTACCTGTTGTTATGGGCAGTGATGATCAGCAATGTGTGGTTTGTGTTTGCAGTGAAAATAATAAATCACAGTTATTGCACTGTACATTATGCTTTTCATTCCTTAGTAACATATTACTATTATCCATATTCTCAAATGCATAATGGTTTCAGGGAGGAAAGGAGCGTTTTTGGATTGTGGCTCTTGCAAAAATATTTTTTCGTCAATGTGGCTTCTGATTAGGACAAGGTTGAGTACCACTGGTATAGTGTATTATAGACATACAGAACATAGTGAGAGAGTGAGAGAGAAAGGGAGACAGGGAGAGGGAGAGAGAGAGAGAGAGGGGGGGGGGGGGGTCAGATTACTTGGTAATGTCACTAGATAAGAGAGTCAATAAAGTAAGACGACCAAAGTCAGCCCAACTCTTTAAACAGCAACATAAAGCCTCAGAACCCAGACCAAAGAGACAACCTTCCTACATTTAACATTTCATGTTTTTATCGTTTCTCTGTTGTTGGTACACCTATTGACATCCGGCTGGCCGTCCTATTTCCTGAGCTGATCCCCAGCCATAATCACAAAGTACCGTCCGTTTACACACCATGTTATGAATGAGACTACTTTATTTCTGAAGGAGCGTTTTGTCTTTGAGTTTGAGAGGGAGTTCCATGGACCGATCACTCTTCATGGAAAGATAGCTGGGAACTGGTGAGACTGGGACCTCCTGATTTGGGAGCCTTCAAACACACTTTCAGGTTTATTCAGGCTTCAGATGTAACATTTGAGGTTGAATTAAATTCAATTAGCCTTTAAATACAATTCATTGCCTAAAATGTTCATGGATTGTTTTAATTTGTAGACTGAGATGTTTTTGTTTTTGAAAACAACAGTTTTGAGTTTAGCGTCACTACTATTTGAAAATAAAACATAATAATTGTAATAACAATAATAATCACCATCACCATTCTTTAGCCTCTGGCTGGCCAGGGGGGAGGGTGGGGGGGGGAGAGAAAGAGAGAGAGAGAGAGGAGAACTGAATCACTATTACCTGAGCTCTGTACGTCAATCTGGACCAGAAAGAGTAATAACTGAATCACTATTACCTGAGCTCTGTAGGTAAGTCGTTGTCTTTCAATGTTAAAGGGGGTTCCATGGACCGGTCACTCTTCATGGACAGATTGCTAGGAGCTGGTGAGACTGGGACCTCTTGGTGTGGCCTTCAACAGAACAAACCAGATGTTTTATTTGCCATTTTCAGATTTCAATCTTTCGTTAAGGGACACCTTTTGTATCCAAAACATTCAAACGGATGTTGTTTTGTAACACACCAATACACACTAATTGATTAGTTCTCATACCTCTCTCCAGAGTAAATTTTCTCCCAGAATGAGATCATTTTAGAGGCCACTGGGGCTCCATCTTCCTCGGTTTTCTCCCTCTGGCTCATCCTTAAATTTCCTTAAGACTCAAGTTTCCATCTGAAAGGAACTCTCTGATACTTCAACAGCAAATGTCACAGTCTAAAGTTCTTGGACTGCGCATGCCTTCATGACACCACTCTGTATGTTTCCATCCCCCCATACTCCTTGCACTCAATCTCCCTGTGCTTTGCTGATAGTAAGCACAGTACAGTAATACATGTGGCTTGATAAGTTGTCCACACCCTAAGGTCAACTACGTTTTGTGGGGTTATAAAAATCTCTACATAGCAGCAGGAAATAGTTTTCTATGTTGTTGCCTATGACAACGCCACACTTCTCTGACTGGTACGAACCCTTTCTTGTTGGCATGGGTTATTATGGGCTAGCAATTATAGGTGGCCGCAGCCCTAAGGCTTAAAGATCACACATAGCTTTGGTCTATAGCATAGTCTTTTGTACTTAATTAAATATCATCATGGTTGACTATGGGACCTCATTTTCTCAACCTTTACTCCATGGAGCTTTTTATACAACTAAGACTCTCCCTGGTCAGAGTCTATTGACAGCAGGCAATATGGCATTTGTAATGTTGGCTAATGGCTGAACACATCACATTGTTATTTAATCTTTGACACAGACTGAGACAATTTCAAGCTCAGATGAAGTTCCAGTGTGACTGAATCAGGAAAGGCTCATGCCCTAAAATGTTTATCAATAAACAAGAAGGATCCTTTTTTTTTTTTTTCAAGGAACGACCCTGAACAGAACATACATTAGCTAAAACAATGAACTGTAGTTTCTGTGACCTGGATACTCAGGAGGCCTAACTAAATGAATAGCGGTGTTTGGAATTACGTCTCTGTTCAGTGAGCCAGATCCTTGGTCTCCACTCGGAAAGAGGAGCCGGCTCTTTCGGCTCTCAAACCAAAAACACGTCAGGGTTAATGCTCCCATCTGAGAACTGGAGTCGGTGTGTGTGTCGGATGTGTGTGTGAGCAAGTCTGTTGCAAAATGTTGGGTGAGCAAGTCTGGTGCAAATTAGCTGCCGTGTTATCACCCAAACTGAGTGTTGTGTGTGATAGCTGTCTGTCCGTTCGTTGTGCGTTGTGTGTACCTAATTGGCAACCAATCTGTAAAGCGCTTTGAGTCTTTGAGAAAAAACACTAAAATGGTCTCTTTTTTTTATTTATCAACTAAATTAATTTCAACTCTTTATAAAAGTACAGCAAATCACAGTGTATCCAAGAACAGTCAAGGTAAGATGAAATACATTGACTTTGTAAGTATATTAAATTATCACAGAAACCAAGGGCACACAGTGGTACTGAGGCTCTTCACATGTGAGACGTCTACACAGGAAGAAGAGTAGCGACAGCCCTTCTCTCTGGAGATGGAAGTGTAGATCTCTCTCTCTCTCTCTCTCTCTCTCTCTCTCTCTCTCTCTCTCTCTCTCTCTCTCTCTCTCTCTCTCTCTCTCTCTCTCTCTCTCTCTCTCTCTCTCTCTCTCTCTCTCTCTCTCTCTCTCTCTCTCTCTCTCTCTCTCTCTCTCTCTCTCTCTCTCTCTCTCTCTCTCTCTCTCTCTCTCTCTCTCTCTCTCTCTCTCTCTCTCTCTCTCTCTCTCTCTCTCTCTCTCTCTCTCTCTCTCTCTCTCTCTCTCTCAAATGTTGGTTTCACTGCATTGAGTTCCGTTACATGAATAAGTTCTGCCGTTTGTGGTTTTATATTTCCCAGATGGAAACGTCTTTTCCAACTTATATCTTCCATCTGTCTCCTTTGAACTCTTATTGTCCTCTCCGCTTCCTCCTCCTCTACTCGACCTTCCAGATGGCGATCTTGCCGTCCAGGTGGGTGGAGCCAGTGAGGACGTAGCGGTCCTCGGCGGAGCACAGCGATTGGACGGTGTCGGAGTGGGCTTGGAGCTCCTTCTCCACACACAGACTCTCAGGGTCCAACACGAAAACCTTCCCCCTCACCGCCACCTCTCCTCCCAGGCTGCCGCCACTACGACAACCCACCCACACCTGGAACAGAGCAGGGCCAACAATAATAATAATAATAATAATAATAATAATGATTGATGCTGATGATGATGATGATGAATCTTTACTTATATAGCACTTTTCAAAAAACTATAAACAAAGTGCCTTGTTTGTGTAAAACAATACAATAAAATACCTATATATATTTTATATATATATATATATATATATATATATATATATATATATATATATATATACACAGTACTGTGCATAAGTTTCAGGCAGGGGATGCTGTTTCGAAGGCGAAGGGTGGTCACGCCAAATGTTGATTTGATACAGCTTTGCTTTTCCCTCACTTTGTATTTTATGAATTGATAAAAAAAATCCATCTAACTTTAAAGACATCACACCTGCCTAAAACCTTTGCACAGTACTGTGTATATATATATATATATATATATATATATATATATATAAACTTTATTATATCCTTATTTATATTTAGGAATATTAAGTAGAGCTTTGTCTGCCGACTGACGTCTACATTTTGGCTTGTGAGGAATCAACATGTCTTTTAAACAACCTGGAGCTAAACCATGTAAGGCCTTAAAGTGAACTCTCTGTTGTACAGGGAGCCTAGGCAGAGGTTTCAGAACTGGCCTTAAAGTGAACTCTCTATTGTGCAGGGAGCCTAGGCAGAGGTTGCAGAACTGGCCTTAAAGTGAACTCTCTATTGTGCAGGGAGCCTAGGCAGAGGTTGCAGAACTGGCCTTAAAGTGAACTCTCTATTGTGCAGGGAGCCTAGGCAGAGGTTGCAGAACTGGCCTTAAAGTGAACTCTCTATTGTGCAGGGAGCCTAGGCAGAGGTTGCAGAACTGGCCTTAAAGTGAACTCTCTATTGTGCAGGGAGCCTAGGCAGAGGTTGCAGAACTGCTCTAGTATGGTCCCTCCTTTTTGTTCTCCTTAGTATTCAGCTGCATCTTGCACTAGTTGCAAACAAGATAAATACTTTTTACTGAGACACATACAAAGACTGTTACAGTCATCTAGTCTAGAATACATAAATGCATATATAACCTTCTCTAGACCAGCAAAAGATAAAAATGACCTTAGTCTGGAAATGTTTCTTTACTGAAAAAAAAACAAGACCGAACAACACTTTCACCTGTTTGTTCAAATACATACACGTGATGTCAAAACAGAAAGGATAACGTCCGACAACCTTAAACAAAGCTCCACCTAGGCTTGACTGGAAGGTGAGTTGACGTACAGTCGATTTGTTTTGTGGTGGGGGTGTGAGGTACTGGCCTGGTCTTTGACCCGGATCATACAGGTGACTCTGCTGCAGTCCGGTAAGGTGATCCTCTTAAAGGGACGGCTCTGGTCTTTATGATGCCACAAACACAGCTCCCCCGAGTCAGCACAGCCTGTCCACAGCTGTCCCCACTAGTCACACACACACACACACACACACACACACACACACACACACACACACACACACACACACAATGACTCTCATCTGATGGCTGTCCACATCCCACTAATACACTATTCTAGCTCATGTGAAGCCTACTGTTAATGTTCAGGGGACCTGAATGCCATGATGTCTGATCTCTTACCTCAAGTAACACCAGGAAGCAGCTAAAACTACTGGGCACGCTCTGGAGCTCTTCAGAAAGTGACATCGTCCTTTGTGGGGTTCCATTCTTCTTGAGCTCCACCACTCCGTCTCCGGTACCTAGAGCACCACAGAACCCAGAACCAGACGATCAGAATCCAGAACCAGACAATCAGAACCAGCCATGCTGGATCAGAACAGAACCCAGAACTGTCGGTTAAGTTGTTTTTTTATTTCCACTTGAACATAAGTTATCAAATTGACCCCCACTAGTAAACGCGTATTTGTCCCTATATGCAATAGTAGCTCTAATGTTGGATGTCTAGACTTACAGCACCACAGAGTGTTGTGTTCTCTACTGGTTTAGACTTACAGAGTGTTGTGTTCTCTACTGGTGTAGACTTACAGAGTGTTGTGTTCTCTACTGGTTTAGACTTACAGTGTGTTGTGTTCTCTACTGGTTTGGACTTACAGTGTGTTGTGTTCTCTACTGGTATAGAATTTCAGTGTGTTGTGTTCTCTACTGGTTTAGACTTACAGTGTGTTGTGTTCTCTATTGGTTTAGACTTAGTGTGTTGTGTTCTCTACTGGTTTAGACTTACAGTGTGTTGTGTTCTCTACTGGTTTAGACTTACAGAGTGTTGTGTTCTCTACTGGTTTAGACTTACAGTGTGTTGTGTTCTCTACTGGTTTAGACTTACAGTGTGTTGTGTTCTCTACTGGTTTAGACTTACAGAGTGTTGTGTTCTCTACTGGTGTAGACTTACAGAGTGTTGTGTTCTCTACTGGTTTAGACTTACAGTGTGTTGTGTTCTCTACTGGTTTAGACTTAGTGTGTTGTGTTCTCTACTGGTGTAGACTTACAGTGTGTTGTGTTCTCTACTGGTTTAGACTTACAGTGTGTTGTGTTCTCTACTGGTGTAGACTTACAGTGTGTTGTGTTCTCTACTGGTGTAGACTTACAGTGTGTTGTGTTCTCTACTGGTGTAGACTTACAGTGTGTTGTGTTCTCTACTGGTGTAGACTTACAGTGTGTTGTGTTCTCTACTGGTGTAGACTTACAGTGTGTTGTGTTCTCTACTGGTTTAGACTTGCAGTGTGTTGTGTTCTCTACTGGTGTAGACTTACAGTGTGTTGTGTTCTCTACTGGTGTAGACTTACAGTGTGTTGTGTTCTCTACTGGTTTAGACTTACAGTGTGTTGTGTTCTCTACTGGTGTAGACCTACAGTGTGTTGTGTTCTCTACTGGTGTAGACTTACAGTGTGTTGTGTTCTCTACTGGTGTAGACCTACAGTGTGTTGTGTTCTCTACTGGTTTAGACTTACAGTGTGTTGTGTTCTCTACTGGTGTAGACTTACAGTGTGTTGTGTTCTCTACTGGTTTAGACTTACAGTGTGTTGTGTTCTCTATTGGTTTAGACTTAGTGTGTTGTGTTCTCTACTGGTGTAGACCTACAGTGTGTTGTGTTCTCTACTGGTGTAGACCTACAGTGTGTTGTGTTCTCTACTGGTGTAGACTTACAGTGTGTTGTGTTCTCTACTGGTGTAGACCTACAGTGTGTTGTGTTCTCTACTGGTTTAGACTTACAGTGTGTTGTGTTCTCTACTGGTGTAGACTTACAGTGTGTTGTGTTCTCTACTGGTTTAGACTTACAGTGTGTTGTGTTCTCTATTGGTTTAGACTTAGTGTGTTGTGTTCTCTACTGGTGTAGACTTACAGTGTGTTGTGTTCTCTACTGGTGTAGACTTACAGTGTGTTGTGTTCTCTACTGGTGTAGACTTACAGTGTGTTGTGTTCTCTACTGGTGTAGACTTACAGTGTGTTGTGTTCTCTACTGGTTTAGACTTACAGTGTGTTGTGTTCTCTACTGGTGTAGACTTGCAGTGTGTTGTGTTCTCTACTGGTTTAGACTTGCAGTGTGTTGTGTTCTCTACTGGTGTAGACTTAGTGTATTGTGTTCTCTTCTGGTTTAGACTTAGTGTGTTATGTTCTCTACTGGTTTGGACTTACAGTGTGTTGTGTTCTCTACTGGTATAGAATTTCAGTGTGTTGTGTTCTCTACTGGTTTAGACTTACAGTGTGTTGTGTTCTCTATTGGTTTAGACTTAGTGTGTTGTGTTCTCTACTGGTTTAGACTTACAGTGTGTTGTGTTCTCTACTGGTGTAGACTTAGTGTGTTGTGTTCTCTACTGGTTTAGACTTACAGTGTGTTGTGTTCTCTACTGGTTTAGACTTAGTGTGTTGTGTTCTCTACTGGTGTAGACTTACAGTGTGTTGTGTTCTCTACTGGTGTAGACTTACAGTGTGTTGTGTTCTCTACTGGTGTAGACTTAGTGTGTTGTGTTCTCTACTGGTTTAGACTTACAGTGTATTGTGTTCTCTACTGGTGTAGACTTACAGTGTGTTGTGTTCTCTACTGGTGTAGACTTACAGTGTGTTGTGTTCTCTACTGGTTTAGACTTACAGTGTGTTGTGTTCTCTACTGGTGTAGACCTACAGTGTGTTGTGTTCTCTACTGGTGTAGACTTACAGTGTGTTGTGTTCTCTACTGGTGTAGACCTACAGTGTGTTGTGTTCTCTACTGGTTTAGACTTACAGTGTGTTGTGTTCTCTACTGGTGTAGACTTACAGTGTGTTGTGTTCTCTACTGGTTTAGACTTACAGTGTGTTGTGTTCTCTATTGGTTTAGACTTAGTGTGTTGTGTTCTCTACTGGTGTAGACCTACAGTGTGTTGTGTTCTCTACTGGTGTAGACCTACAGTGTGTTGTGTTCTCTACTGGTGTAGACTTACAGTGTGTTGTGTTCTCTACTGGTGTAGACCTACAGTGTGTTGTGTTCTCTACTGGTTTAGACTTACAGTGTGTTGTGTTCTCTACTGGTGTAGACTTACAGTGTGTTGTGTTCTCTACTGGTTTAGACTTACAGTGTGTTGTGTTCTCTATTGGTTTAGACTTAGTGTGTTGTGTTCTCTACTGGTGTAGACTTACAGTGTGTTGTGTTCTCTACTGGTGTAGACTTACAGTGTGTTGTGTTCTCTACTGGTGTAGACTTACAGTGTGTTGTGTTCTCTACTGGTGTAGACTTACAGTGTGTTGTGTTCTCTACTGGTGTAGACTTACAGTGTGTTGTGTTCTCTACTGGTTTAGACTTACAGTGTGTTGTGTTCTCTACTGGTGTAGACTTGCAGTGTGTTGTGTTCTCTACTGGTTTAGACTTGCAGTGTGTTGTGTTCTCTACTGGTGTAGACTTAGTGTATTGTGTTCTCTTCTGGTTTAGACTTAGTGTGTTATGTTCTCTACTGGTTTGGACTTACAGTGTGTTGTGTTCTCTACTGGTATAGAATTTCAGTGTGTTGTGTTCTCTACTGGTTTAGACTTACAGTGTGTTGTGTTCTCTATTGGTTTAGACTTAGTGTGTTGTGTTCTCTACTGGTTTAGACTTACAGTGTGTTGTGTTCTCTACTGGTGTAGACTTAGTGTGTTGTGTTCTCTACTGGTTTAGACTTACAGTGTGTTGTGTTCTCTACTGGTTTAGACTTAGTGTGTTGTGTTCTCTACTGGTGTAGACTTAGTGTGTTGTGTTCTCTACTGGTTTAGACTTACAGTGTGTTGTGTTCTCTACTGGTGTAGACTTACAGTGTGTTGTGTTCTCTACTGGTTTAGACTTACAGTGTGTTGTGTTCTCTACTGGTGTAGACTTACAGTGTGTTGTGTTCTCTACTGGTTTAGACTTAGTGTGTTGTGTTCTCTACTGGTGTAGACTTAGTGTGTTGTGTTCTCTACTGGTGTAGACTTACAGTGTGTTGTGTTCTCTACTGGTGTAGACTTACAGTGTGTTGTGTTCTCTACTGGTGTAGACTTAGTGTGTTGTGTTCTCTACTGGTTTAGACTTACAGTGTATTGTGTTCTCTACTGGTTTAGACTTACAGTGTGTTGTGTTCTCTACTGGTTTAGACTTACAGTGTGTTGTGTTCTCTACTGGTGTAGACTTACAGTGTGTTGTGTTCTCTACTGGTTTAGACTTACAGTGTGTTGTGTTCTCTACTGGTGTAGACTTGCAGTGTGTTGTGTTCTCTACTGGTTTAGACTTGCAGTGTGTTGTGTTCTCTACTGGTGTAGACTTAGTGTATTGTGTTCTCTTCTGGTTTAGACTTAGTGTGTTATGTTCTCTACTGGTTTGGACTTACAGTGTGTTGTGTTCTCTACTGGTATAGAATTTCAGTGTGTTGTGTTCTCTACTGGTGTAGACTTACAGTGTGTTGTGTTCTCTACTGGTGTAGACTTACAGTGTGTTGTGTTCTCTACTGGTGTAGACTTACAGTGTGTTGTGTTCTCTACTGGTTTAGACTTACAGTGTGTTGTGTTCTCTACTGGTTTAGACTTACAGTGTGTTGTGTTCTCTACTGGTGTAGACTTACAGTGTGTTGTGTTCTCTACTGGTTTAGACTTACAGTGTGTTGTGTTCTCTACTGGTGTAGACTTACAGTGTGTTGTGTTCTCTACTGGTTTAGACTTAGTGTGTTGTGTTCTCTACTGGTGTAGACTTAGTGTGTTGTGTTCTCTACTGGTGTAGACTTACAGTGTGTTGTGTTCTCTACTGGTGTAGACTTACAGTGTGTTGTGTTCTCTACTGGTGTAGACTTAGTGTGTTGTGTTCTCTACTGGTTTAGACTTACAGTGTGTTGTGTTCTCTACTGGTGTAGACTTACAGTGTGTTGTGTTCTTTACTGGTTTAGACTTAGTGGGTTATGTTCTCAACTGGTTTAGACTTTCAGTGTGTTGTGTTCTCTACTGGTTAGACTTAGTGTGTTGTGTTATCTACTGGTTAGACTTAGTGTGTTGTGTTCTCTACTGGTTTAGACTTAGTGTGTTGTGTTCTCTACTGGTTTGGACTTACAGTGTGTTGTGTTCTCTACTGGTTAGACTTAGTGTGTTGTGTTCTCTACTGGTTTAGACTTACAGTGTGTTGTGTTCTCTACTGGTTTAGACTGACAGTGTGTTGTGTTCTCTACTGGTTTAGACTTACAGTGTGTTGTGTTCTTTACTGGTTTAGACTTAGTGGGTTGTGTTCTCAACTGGTTTAGACTTACAGCACCACAGCGTGCCTTTGTAGATCTGTATGGAGGACAGGCGGTCACAGCTGAGCTGGAACTGTCTCCGGACCTTCAGAGAGGACGCGTCCCACTGGATGATGCTGCCCTCGGCACTGCAGGAGAAGGCCTGGAGCTGGGAGTGGGGCTGGGGCTGGCTGGGGTATGGGGGAGAGAGAGGGAGAGAGAGGGACGGAGGTAGGAGGGATGGAAAGAGGCAGATATTAGGAAAGTAGAAATTGAGAAGCGAGAAAGAGAAAGAGGCCTGAACTTAACAATGGCGCCACTCTGTTTAGATTCTGGGAAGTGGCCAGGTGGAGAACAGACATGCACTACCAATCAGAGAATGGCCAGAGCTTTGGACGGCCTGGTCGGACATTTTTTTGAGGGCTTAGCTCCCAGGACATTCACAAGGTGACACTGTGAACATTAGAGAGTCCCCAAACACCAAAAGGCTTTTTTCTGCTGAAAAACTATGTTGTATTTTGCTAAGTGGGGTGAATACATGAATACCTTCTTCTGTAAAGAGTGAATGCATGATTACAGTACAGAATGAATAAATGAATATATGCTGCAGTATAAAGGGAATACATGAATACCTGCTGAGGTACAAAGTGAATACATGAATACATGTGCTGTACAAAGTGAATACATGAATACCTGCTGCTGCACCAAGTGAATACATGAATACCTGCTGCTGCACAAAGTGAATACATGAATACCTGCTGCTGCACCAAGTGAATACATGAATACCTGCTGCTGCACCAAGTGAATACATGAATACCTGCTGCTGCACCAAGTGAATACATGAATACCTGCTGCTGCACCAAGTGAATACATGAATACCTGCTGCTGCACCAAGTGAATACATGAATACCTGCTGCTGCACCAAGTGAATACATGAATACCTGCTGCTGCACCAAGTGAATACATGAATACCTGCTGCTGCACCAAGTGAATACATGAATACCTGCTGCTGCACCAAGTGAATACATGAATACCTGCTGCGGTCGAGGGTGAACCCTGTGACCTCGTGTCTGTGCTCAGTCAGCTGTTTGTTGCAGGACATGCTGCGAGCATCGATGATGTAGATCACAGAGTCCTGGGAGCCAATCCACACCTGCTCCTGCTCCAACCCCAGCATGCAGTTCTGCCAATCATAGAAGAAGAGAGCAGACCATTATTCTAGTTCTCAGGCTGGGGTACAGGGAATCCATTTATAATGAGTCACCACTAGATGGCATTGGTGTACGTAGCCGTGAGACATAGGAATCAGTCTGGGACAGCCACCACAAACAGATGACGTTATGTTTCCATTACAGAGATCATGTCTGGGGACACATCATTCTCTACAGTACAGAGAAGGGACAGACAGTTCCATACAGTTTGTCCTCGTGCATCATTCAATGGTTCCATTACAGTGGAATATGCTGTCCCGTCACGGTCGCGTGAAAGGACAGTGGAGGCTCCCTCGCTGCAGCAGGGCTGCTGGAGAGCGTGTTCATTTCTCTCACCACACAATGGAGCCTAAAGTTGAGTGATGTAATTGTTATAATGTAAGCTGTAACTGTTATAATGTAAGATGTAACTGTTATAATGTAAACGGTAACTGTTATAATGTAAGCTGTAACTGTTATAATGTAAGATGCAACTGTTATAATGTAAGATGCAACTGTTATAATGTAAGCTGCAACTGTTATAATGTAAGCTGCAACTGTTATAATGTAAGCTGCAACTGTTATAATGTACGATGCAACTGTTATAATGTAAGCTGTAACTGTTATAATGTAAGCTGCAACTGTTATAATGTAAGCTGCAACTGTTATAATGTAAGCTGTAACTGTTATAATGTAAGCTGTAACTGTTATAATGTAAGCTGCAACTGTTATAATGCAAGCTGCAACTGTTATAATGTCAGCTGTAACTGTTATAATGTAAGCTGCAACTGTTATAATGTAAGATGCAACTGTTATAATGTAAGATGCAACTGTTATAATGTAAACGGTAACTGTTATAATGTAAGCTGTAACTGTTATAATGTAAGCTGTAACTGTTATAATGTAAGCTGTAACTGTTATAATGTAAGCTGTAACTGTTATAATGTAAGATGCAACTGTTATAATGTAAGCTGTAACTTATAATGTAAGCTGTACCTGTTACAATGTAAGCTGTAACTGTTATAATGTAAGCTGTAACTGTTATAAATTAAGATGCAACTGTTATAATGTAAGCTGTAACTTATAATGTAAGCTGTACCTGTTACAATGTAAGCTGTAACTTATAATGTAAGCTGTAACTGTTATAATGTAAGCTGTAACTGTTATAATGTAAGCTGTAACTGTTATAATGTAAGCTGTAACTGTTATAATGTAAGATGCAACTGTTATAATGTAAGCTGTAACTTATAATGTAAGCTGTACCTGTTACAATGTAAGCTGTAACTGTTATAATGTAAGCTGTAACTGTTATAAATTAAGATGCAACTGTTATAATGTAAGCTGTAACTTATAATGTAAGCTGCAACTGTTATAATGTAAGCTGTAACTGTTATAAATTAAGATGCAACTGTTATAATGTAAGCTGTAACTTATAATGTAAGCTGTACCTGTTACAATGTAAGCTGTAACTTATAATGTAAGCTGTAACTGTTATAATGTAAGCTGTAACTGTTATAATGTAAGCTGTACCGTGTTCCCTCCACAGAGCTGCTCTCAGTGATGAGAGATAAGAGTAAGGTCCTATTAGTTACACACTGTGGGATTGATAGGAGTGCAGCCTCTCCCTTCATGCAGTGGAAACCAGGTACCTCTCAGAACCCGCCCTACCTGGTACACAGCCACGTATGTGTCCATCCTACCACTCCATGGATGCAGACGGTTCTGTTCCAGAGGTACCAGTCTTTGCAGACGTCTAAGGCTCTGAGCTGATTATGGTTTTTATGATGATCATATCGTTTCAATTGTTGCTGACCTACCAGAGGGGAGGTCCCGACCTGGATGCAGCTGTGCAGCATGGACCAGCTGGCAGCGTCAAACACCACCACCCTGCCCCCGCCCAGCGCCACCCACAGCCTGGGGGTCCGAGCATCACCGTCCCCCTCACTGTGGCTCAGCTGGCCTGAGGAAGAGGAGGAGGAAAGGACAGGATAATGTGTTAATGTATAGTTCAGAATAATAATCCACGGTACCCGTGGCAACGACCTCTAGAGTTCTGGGGTTAAAGTTCACAGCTCTCTTGGCACGGCATGCAACACAATGACCTCTGTTCAGGACTGTTCATGAAAGACCATCACACGAGATCCATATAATCCCCTAGCTCTGTCACAACACACGCACACACGCACGCATGCACGCGCACACGCACACACACACACACACACACACACAGAGCTCTGTCGCTGGGAAGCACACACACTAATCCAGTTTCGTGGATCATTTACAGTGCGCACTCACACACACACACAGACAAAGACACACACACAGACACACAGAGAGCGAGAGAGAGAGAGAGAGAGAGAGAGAGAGACACACACACACACACACACACACACACATAGACAAAGACACACACACAGACACACAGAGAGAGAGAGAGAGACACACACAGAGACACACACACACTCCTCTTTCCCGTTCAGGGACAGTCGTACATGATCCACACAAGGGGAGCAGAGGGTTTGTCTGTTCTGTTTCTGGAACCAATTCTGCACAGGCCAGTCTGAGCAGTCAGTCACGGCCCCACCATGTGACTCTAGTTGATTATTATAAAACAGTCAGGAAGAAAAAAACATGCGGACTGCTCCGTTTATCCAAAGCAATAGACACGCAGATTTACGACTATAGCACAAAACAACTACAGCGTGTAGGCCATTATAACACACACACACACACACACACACACACACACCTCTATGTCTATGAACTTAGACTACTTCATACATTCACATCTTCGTGATTTCACCGGTGCTTTTTTCAAAGCAACTTACAAAAAGATTACTGGGACAGTCCCCATGGGGAACCTTAGGGATAAGTGCCTTGCTCAAGCGCACACTAGAGGTGGCGTTCACTGGTCGGATTTTTTAACTCATGACCTATTGGTCACCAGGCAGCAGTCCTATACCACTCTCCATACTAACACTAGCTTAGACTACACAGCAGTAGTATTAGTAAAGTAACGTATACTTTATTGATCTGCTGGAGTGCACAGCAGCAGAATTAGTATAGTAACATGCTTTATTGATCTGTTGGACTACACAGCAGTAGTATTAGTAAAGTAACGTATACTTTATTGATCTGCTGGAGTGCACAGCAGCAGAATTAGTATAGTAACATACTTTATTGATCTGTTGGACTACACAGCAGTAGTATTAGTAAAGTAACGTATACTTTATTGATGTGTTAGACTACACAACAGTAGTCTTAGTAAAGTAACGTATACTTTATTGATCTGTTGGACTACACAGCAGTAGTATTAGTAAAGTAACGTATATGTTATTGATGTGTTAGACTACTAAGACTACTGTTGTGTAAAGTAACGTATACTTTATTGATCTGTTGGACTACACAGCAGTAGTATTAGTAAAGTAACGTATATGTTATTGATTTGTTAGACTACACAACAGTAGTTAGGGTTAGGGTTAGGGAACAGTCAGGGTTTACCTGGAGTGTAGAGCAGGACATGCACAGCCTGAGGAGAGGCCAGGTCCAACGAAGGGTTAATCTTATGTTTCAGAGCCTCTGAGGTAGTCTTTGGCACCATCATAGGAACTGCACACACACACACACACACACACAAACACACACACACACACACAGTTATCTAAAAGGTGTTTGTAGGTCATATCAGATCACATAATAACATTAATATTAACGTTAATGACTGCAGCTGAGTGTATCAAAGAATAACGTTTCCGTTTTCATATCTCAATGATAGCCTCATAGCTTATCTTAATGATAAGACCATTAAGAGATAACTGCCATTTCA
>JAPMUY010002922.1:50000-52500 GCA_026901105.3 Galaxias olidus
ACACACACACACACACACACACA
Source organism: Galaxias olidus (assembly GCA_026901105.3). Taxonomy (NCBI): domain Eukaryota; kingdom Metazoa; phylum Chordata; class Actinopteri; order Galaxiiformes; family Galaxiidae; genus Galaxias; species Galaxias olidus. Next base: position 50,024 of record JAPMUY010002922.1, read on the forward strand.
CACACACACACACACACACGTTAAACAGAAACAGAGGAGACGGACAAAGACACACACATATATTTCACACTCAACACAACCTATGAGGACCTAACCCTAACCCTTTACACAACCTATGAGAGCCTAACCCTAACCCTTTACACAACCTATGAGAACCTAACCCTAACCCTTTACACAACCTATGAGAACCTAACCCTAACCCTTTACACAACCTATGAGAGCCTAACCCTAACCCTTTGCACAACCTATGAGAGCCTAACCCTAACCCTTTACATAACCTATGAGAGCCTGCAGCCACTGGTCTGTGCATGTCAAATTCCATGCTGACCCACTGTACATTCAAACGAACATGAATGGACAATGCTTTTATAATACACCCAAACAAACAGACACCTTTCCCTCAACAAAAACAGGAACTGCTTTTGAAACACACACACACACACACACACACACACACACACACACACACACACACACACCGTACCGACAGTGAGGGCGTCAAACAGGCGGTGGATGGTGGCCTGCTCCGTGACGATGCCAGACTCCTGGACGTGGCGTGTGAACTCGGCCAGCTGAAGGTGGGTCCTGGGCAGCTTGAAGTTCTTCACTTGCTGCTCGGGCTGGACCACAACCTTCTCGCTCTCCTTCTTCACTTTGAGGAGGAGACGCTTCAGCTCCGGGCGACGCTCCGCCTGGACAAACAAGCCATCCCATTTTAAATTTGATTTTATTTAAATTTTCATTTTCATTTTCAGTCAGGTTGTGCCAAATATATAATATGCATTTTGTTTTTATCTAAACTTCCTGGAGATTAACAATGCCCTGTAATAACTATGTACTGTGATAACTATTTACTGTGATAACTATGCACTGTGATAACTATGCACTGTGATAACTATGTACTGTAATAACTATGTAGCCTACTGTAATAACTATGCACTGTAATAACTATGTAGCTTAATGTAATAACCATGCAATCCCTTCCTCCTCACTTTCTACTACTCAGTTTTCGGTACAGTAGACAGTTAAGCTAGGAGCCCCTGACCAGACTCACCTGAGCCCTCTCCTCCGGCTGTAGCTCCTCCCCCAGCCAGGTGACCAGTTGGGCGGGGAAGATGGCTGTGTCGGTCTTGTAGAGGTTCTGGAAGTCGCTCAGAGCCTCCAGGCGCTTGGAGCACCGAGTGTTGATCACCCCACGAAGGTAGTGGTACCTTTGAGGAAAAACAAAACCTTGCTAACCCCTCTCGGCAACTGGCAAAAAGTTGTTTGTGAACCTAGATAACAGTTCTCCTAGTTAGTATATAAGGTAGTTTGTGTGTGAACCTAGATAACAGTTCTCCACGGACATAAGGCAGTTTGTTAGTGAACCTGGCCAGCAGAGCAGAGTTCTCTGGAGGGACACAGAAGATGGCATTCCCCAGCAGGAGCAGCAGTTCACAGTGGTAGCTGTGCAGTGTCTCCAGAGTGACGGCAGCAGGGAACTCAGGCAGCTTGAACACCTTAGTGGGCCTCAGAGGGGTCCTTGGCAGGTCCGCTGCACAGGCACAGAGCATTCAACTACATCCTGCTACAAACAGAGCCTCAGAACATGACTATAAAACAAGCAGGTCTGTCATTAAACTACATCCTGCTACAAACAGAGCCTCAGAACATGACTATAAAACAAGCAGGTCTGTCATTAAACTACATCCTGCTACAAACAGAGCCTCAGAACATGACTATCAAACAAGCAGGTATGTCATTCATCTACATCCTGCTACTTATAGACCCTCAGAAAATGATAGAAAAACAAGCAGGTCTGTCACATAACTACATCCTGTTTTTGTCTTTATCTTGCGTGTGTGTCTATGTCTTGCATCTTGTGTGTGTCTGTGTGTTTTTATCGTGTGTGTGTGTGTGTGTGTGTGTGTGTGTGTGTTTGTGTGTGTGTATGTGTGAGAGGGTGACAATCTTGCATGTGCATGTGTTTGTCTGGGTAAGTTATTGCCTGAATCTGGCGCGTGTCTGTGTGTGTGTGTGTGTGTGTGTCTATGTGTGTGTGTGTGTGTGTGTGTGTGTGTGTGTGTGTGTGTGCGTGTGTGTCTGTCACCCGGCTGAGGCACCGTACCCCTGGAGAGGCTGGAGGGTGGGAGGTGCAGCGGTCTCTCCTCCCCCAGGTTGGGTAGACTCATGCCCAGCCTCGTGTTCAGGCTGACCTCCAGGCTGTTACGGCGGGCCTGGATCTCCTGCATAGTGGGCCTCCTAGGGACATCCACCATCGCCTTCATCCTTGACAATGATCAATAAATACACTATTCTATAACACACATGGTATTAAACATATAATGTGTGTGTATATAGTATGTATGGAATAGATTAGTATCAGATTCAATGTATTTGATAGAACAGAATTTTCAGATACGTTAAATTCAACATGAGAGTTCCAGAACCAGAACGACCACATGAACCGTTCCAGAACTAGAGCCATCCAGACTAGA
>JAPMUY010002922.1:57500-87500 GCA_026901105.3 Galaxias olidus
TAATAATGTACTGGACCAGGAGACTAGACATATTATATTATTGTGACAGGCTACATTATCATGACAAACAGGCTACGTTACCATGACAAACAGGCTACGTTACCATGACAAACAGGCTACGTTACCATGACAAACAGGCTACGTTACCATGACAAACAGGCTACGTTACCATGACAAACAGGCTACGTTACCATGACAAACAGGCTACATTACCATGACAGACAGTCCTTGAGAGCGTTGTAGTAAGGGTGTTTGGATATCACACACACAGCAAAGGCACAATAGAGTTTAGGAGGTTTGGAAGAAGACCAGTGACTGTTCTGGCAGAGCCATTTGCCCCCCTACAGACACAATGCAACAGTCACGGTCAAGTCGAGTATAGTTAGAGAACAGTATAGTTGTAGTATAGTTCAGTAGTATTAATACTACCTGTATGAGTTAGAGAACAGTATAGTTGTAGTATAGTTCAGTAGTATTAATACTACCTGTATGGGTTTGTGACTCTGCATCACTACTCCGTGAGTCTGGTTGCCCAGAACGTCTGTGAAAACCAGGAAGTGGAAACGCTCTTCTGTTAGTTCATTGGTCAACTGGAGACCACCTGGAAAAAACAATATCTTGTTAAATATGTTTTAAAGGGATTCTACAAATTTTCTAAAGCAATTTACGGACGTTGTTATTTAGGCGACATTAAGCTAGTATATTGAACAAGTTCATAAATCCACATATTTTTCCGACCACCGGCATTTAAATGGTTCATTCACTGTGCTCCACAATACCCATAGCTTATTGCTCTCTCAAACTCAGAACCAGCAGAAGCTCTCTCCCCTTGGCTGGAAATGGCTGTAGTTCAAAACAATTCAGGAAGGACCCCCAATGACGCAATAGAGAGTTATTTTCCCAACTCTTTTGACATTCTGCTGTTCAATATCGAAATGCTAAATGACGACACTACAACATTGGTATGACGAGAAAAAAATAGATTGTAAATGGGTGAAGTTTGGCTTTAACTCCTTATTGTGAGACGATTGGTAAGTATTGGTTAGTTCGAGCGTCCAAATGTTTGGCTTGGCTTGGCCTAGCTTATCTTAGCTAAGCTTAGTTGAAGGCACTGTAGTTGAACTGTAGTTGGTTATGTGTAACATCAGCATATGTAGTCCTGTTCACGTTTTAAAAGGAAGTTATGGAAAAGTTAAACAGAATAAAACAGTTAAATTACTGTATTTTGACTTGTTTGAATGCAGTCCCTCAGTAAGATCGTTTTACATGATTGTACCTGGGAAGCAGAGCTGAGGAAGAGCCATCAGGTCGATGTCTTTAGGAACGCTGACATCATCGTTTGATTCTCCTCCCTCCCCTTCTCCTTCCCTCTCTCCGCCAACTCTTCCACTGGGGGGCGCCGCAGGACGTTCCCTCCTCTTCTTCTTGATGAAGGAGCGTCGGCGCTGCCCCTTGCCAAAGCCACGGCAGGCCTCCAACCCAGCATGCTCAGTGCTAACAAAGGGAGGGGCCAAGACATGCAGTACCTCTGGATCCAGCAGGGGGAGCTGTGGAGAACCCTCCTTTAAACGCACACTCTGTGACATCCAGAGAGAAGAACAGGTTGCATTCAGAACGGGTTCATACTTTATACTACATACTGCACACTACATACTACACACTACACACTGCTCACTACATACCGCACACTACACACTACTCACTACATACCGCACACTACACACTGCACACTGCACACTGCACAGTGAACACTACACACTGCACACTACACACTGCACGCTACACACTGCTCACTACATACCGCACACTACACACTGCACACTGCACAGTGAACACTACACACTGCACGCTACACACTGCTCACTACATACTGCACACTACACACTGCACACTACACACTACACACTACATACCGCACACTGCACACTGCACGCTACACACTGCTCACTACATACCGCACACTACACACTGCACACTGCACACTGCACAGTGAACACTACACACTACATACTAAACACTACAACCTGTTGGGTGTACATTATGCCAGCAAACAAACTAGTTTTACAGGCAAGATGTTGGGTATGTAGATGAACCCAACCTTATATTCTTAGCTAACTTTATCCTGGCAATGCATTGGTGCCATAATTAGTGTGCTCTTATTAATGCCTGTGTGTGTGTGTGTGTGTGTGTGTGCGTGTGTGTGTGTGTGTGTGTGCGTACGTGTATGTGTTACCTGGCATGCCTCCTTAAGTCTGTCACTGGAGGCCCCCACCACCACGCAGGCTTCCAATAGGCCAGGAGGCAGGTGTTCTGACATCACCAGAAGAACCAATGGGGAGCGTGGGATGGTCCAGAGGGGAGAAGCAACAGGAGAACCACCTCAGAACTGATAAGGTTCCACCATGTCGAGCAGTGGAACCCAGGGAGAACTCAGTGGTTGAGCAGCAGGTAATTACAGGTAAGGTGAGGTCCTCTTTCAGGAAGAGTGATGGGTCTAATGTGACATATCAGATCATCATGCAGCAGCTCTGAGACAACTACTCAGTCACACCAGTGGGAAACAGCAGTGACTGCTGAGGCAGGAGGAAGAGAAGACAAGAAGACAGTCAGTGTAGTGAAGTAGAGTACAGTACATTGCTTTCACAGGCACAGACTTCTTATTGGATCATTTAATTATTATTAGACAGACAGGATGAGAGAGAGAAGGGGGGTAGAGATAGACGGCTAGAGAGAGAGATGGGGGGAGGTTGAGATAGACGGATAGAGAGAGAGAGGGTGTGTGTGTGTGTGTGTGTGTGTGCGTGGACCATGACTTGTACTCCATGTAGTTGCGGCCTTTAATCAATGTTCTATTTGTGTCCATGCAGAGCCACTTAGACATGACCGACTGAAGACAGAGGAGCGCTTGATTCAAAGAGACTGTCAATGTGGACGGACAGAGAAACACACAACCTGTTTAATGAGTGAACAACGACAGTCTGAGGAAACAAACTGTAGGACTTCTCTCAGCAGAACCCCTGTATAACAGACATCTCTCAGCAGAACCCCTGTATAACAGACATCTCTCAGCAGAACCCCTGTATAACAGACATCTCTCAGCAGAACCCCTGTATAACAGACATCTCTCAGCAGAACCCCTGTATAACAGACATCTCTCAGCAGAACCCCTGTATAACAGACATCTCTCAGCAGAACCCCTGTATAACAGACATCTCTCAGCAGAACCCCTGTATAACAGACATCTCTCAGCAGAACCCCTGTATAACAGACATCTCTCAGCAGAACCCCTGTATAACAGACATCTCTCAGCAGAACCCCTGTATAACAGACATCTCTCAGCAGAACCCCTGTATAACAGACATCTCTCAGCAGAACCCCTGTATAACAGACACACATGATGAAAACAGAGATCATGTAACCACGAGCTGTTGGACAAAGTCACCCTATTCTGTCAATATCACCTAGACATTAGACACAATCAGTGATTGTCCAAAATTCTATGAACTTATAAAAGTGCAGGAACATTGTGGTCCGAACATGAATTATATTTTTTTAACAACAGTCAGAATAGCAAAACAACCAAACATGTTTAAAGATTCAAAGCTAATTAATTCTGCTTTCTGTTTTGTGTTCAGACTTTGAGTATTCACGTCAACTTTGAGAATTATGGTAGGAATACAATACTAAGTGTGGGACCATAAAACAGTTTTCGCTGAACCTACACCTAGGCTACTAGTTAAAACAACGAGGGACGATAATAAAAAACGATCATTTCACCACCCCATTGTTCAACTGTTCACTTCGCATAACGAAGAGAAGGCTACACAACATCTTTCTTTCTTCATTTTATTTCATAACTCGTAAGTTCCTTCCTCGCTCTCGAGCAGGTGTTAGCGTGATGATTATAAATTACTGGTGATATTCCAAGCTGAACTTTAAGTATACTGTACCACTACTGTTTGTCGTCTGTTCAGATGCTCTCGCGAAGAAGGTCAAAATATATAGGCAAAAAAATTAAACAGTAAGTTACAATATTTCCCCAAACAAGAATCTTACAGACCTGCGGAGCTACAGTTTGTTTTCGTCTTCCATGTCTCGGTCGCGTAAACCCAAGCTTCTTTACTCGCATCCAAGTGCACTATTATAACATCAATTCAAACAGCCCCTTCCCCGGTGTCCCGAGATCTGTCGTCGTTTCATGTTATCTGTCGCTCCTTGACAGCTCACTCTCTGCTGCTTCCGGGTTCTTTGAAAAAAAAAAAATATACTCAAATAAAGCTTCATATACAGATTAGATTATGGTCATATCTTCAATTACTTATAAACTATAAATGAGTGCACTAAAACCAACAATAAACTTAAAGTCCAAAAATCTAATTAATAATGGTAAGGGAGCAGTGCGGCAAAACCACAAATAAAGTTACAGAATGTTATGGTTTGCGAATGTTCGAAATGTGTTTGGGCAGTCCAAGTAACAAATGCAAATTGGGAATTCGTGCCAGGTAGATCCTTAATGCTGATCTCTAATTTAGCCCGCAAAGTATTCTTAAGCAATTTTTAAATTGTAGGGGTTCCCAAAACCAGAACCTTTAAAGAAATGCGGCCAATCAATCTGACAGCAGGGGGCGGTTCATATGCATTCTGTACAATGTTTTGTGCTCCAGGGAACATTCAGGATTGGAAGTTTAGGCTTCAATTTACTGTATGTTTATGTCGTTAATGTAAATGCAGACATATAAGTTTGACATTAGCCTATGATAACTCTTTCTTTAAAAGCTTTGTAACACCGGTTAGAATATGACCGTATCTTCAATTACTTATTAAAATGTGTTCACTAAAACCAACAAAAACCTTAAACTCCTAAAATAGTAACTGTAAGAGCGCAGTACTACAAAAGCACATATTAAGTTAGGCTACAGAATGTTATGGTTTGCGGATGTTCGGAATGTGTTCGGGCAGTCCACATAAATGCAAATTGGGAATTGGTGTCAGGTATATCTGGATAATTTTTAGATCTTCAACGCTTCGTGTACGTTCCTACAATGTTCTGTGCTCCAGCGACCATTCAGGATTGGAAGTTTAGTCTTAAATTACTGTATGTTTATGTTGTAAATGTAAATGAAGAATTTTGCATAGTAAATTTGACTTTAGCCCTTTGAAAACTTTTTTTAACAGAGGCAAATTCTTTTTTGTTGTTTTTCACTTGGATAAAAGGCTATAATGTCAAAAGAGCTGCCGTGAAACTTGGAACAAAAATATACTACATTGGAACAAAAAAGGTAGGTTTATTAGTTTTTGCTGGTGCTTTTTGCCTGCCATTAGTTAAAAACTCTCGGCGTAAATTCACAGCACTTCCCGGTTATTTTGCTTGTTTGCTCCAGGAAATAACATTTTGGACCGAATGTTGATGGCGTCGCAAATGAACGCATGCATGCATGGTGTGCCCCTTCTGTTGGAGTTGAGTCTATCATATTCTGATGGTAAAAAACGACATTTATCCTAAAGCAGCTTGAAGACTGTGAGCTAGGCCAACTCCGTGTGCATGTTATCTCCGTTGTTTTATATCTTCGGTGCATATATGCTTCAAGGAAAAATGGCAGCATGTTATCTCCGTTGTTTTATATCTTCGGTGCATATATGCTTCAAGGAAAAATGGCAGCATGTTATCTCCGTTGTTTTATATCTTCGGTGTATATATGCTTCAAGGAAAAATGGCAGCATGTTATCTCCGTTGTTTTATATCTTCGGTGCATATATGCTTCAAGGAAAAATGGCAGCATGTTATCTCCGTTGTTTTATATCTTCGGTGCATATATGCTTCAAGGAAAAATGGCAGCATGTTATCTCCGTTGTTTTATATCTTCGGTGCATATATGCTTCAAGGAAAAATGGCAGCATGTTATCTCCGTTGTTTTATATCTTCGGTGTATATATGCTTCAAGGAAAAATGGCAGCATGTTATCTCCGTTGTTTTATATCTTCGGTGTATATATGCTTCAAGGAAAAATGGCAGCATGTTATCTCCGTTGTTTTATATCTTCGGTGTATATATGCTTCAAGGAAAAATGGCAGCATGTTATCTCCGTTGTTTTATATCTTCGGTGCATATATGCTTCAAGGAAAAATGGCAGCATGTTATCTCCGTTGTTTTATATCTTCGGTGTATATATGCTTCAAGGAAAAATGGCAGCATGTTATCTCCGTTGTTTTATATCTTCGGTGTATATATGCTTCAAGGAAAAATGGCAGCATGTTATCTCCGTTGTTTTATATCTTCGGTGTATATATGCTTCAAGGAAAAATGGCAGCATGTTATCTCCGTTGTTTTATATCTTCGGTGTATATATGCTTCAAGGAAAAATGGCAGCATGTTATCTCCGTTGTTTTATATCTTCGGTGCATATATGCTTCAAGGAAAAATGGCAGCATGTTATCTCCGTTGTTTTATATCTTCGGTGTATATATGCTTCAAGGAAAAATGGCAGCATGTTATCTCCGTTGTTTTATATCTTCGGTGTATATATGCTTCAAGGAAAAATGGCAGTATTTGGGTGGTGTGTCCTGTGCGTACAGTTGACATGTAGTCTGTACCATCTTCCATCCTGAGTGCGTGTGTGTGTGTGTGTGTGCGTGTAGGTGTGTGTGTGTGTGTGGGGGGGGGGGGTGTTGTAAATAGTCCTGTTTGTTTACAAACATGTACAAAAATGTATGTCGGCAGTGTGCGGTGGCGACCCCACGCTCCAAAAAAAATGCCGCACGCATTGCGCGCACAACCGTAATTTCTGTCGCGCTAAGGTTTTCGAGGGAGTTAAAGTTCCTGTATTATACACCGAACGTCAACTTCCAAGCAATATGAATGCTAATGTAAACAGTGCTAATTTACTATTTAAGTAGGCCTTGGATAAAAAGTAGGCCTTTGATCAAATCTGAATTGACAGATTTGGTTCACCTCAATGTTGACTCCATGGCTACGGCTACGCTCAAATGCATATTGTAACTTGTGATTTCGTTGGGAAGTACCGCAAATACACCTAAAAAAAGCAATCCTTCAACGTTAACAACAAGGAAAGCAAAAGTAAAAAGATTTGTGTGGATATTGTTAGAAATCTAGATTTTTTTATTTTTTTTATTTTATTATTTATGTAGTTACAATAAAGTTGAATCTGAGAATCTGATCTGAGAATCTGATTTAATTGTTTTCAAATTTATAAAGTAAATTTCATCATCAATAATACTCTGAAATGTTTTTAAAAAGACACAATGGCCATTTTGTACAACTGCAACTTTTGGACTTTCCAAAATATGGGTCGAAAGTTATATGGCCTTGTCCAGTTTGACCTCATTTAGTTTATTTGATCCAACAAAGCATCAGAACTATTCTCAGGTGGGTGTATCCAATGCACTTATTGATAAAAAAAAAAAAAAAAAAAAAAAAAAAAAATCATATCTTTGGTTTCTGCAATTGCCTATGAAAAAAATACTTGATGAGATTAAGTACAATGTCTTAGATCCTCTTTGAACAACAAATACGATGGTGCTAACAATGTCCCACAGTTTTATTATTATTATTATTATTATTGTTCGTATTACTGTTACTATATTATTATTATTATTATTATTATTATTATTATTATTATTATTATTATTATTATTATTATTATATCTCTACCACAGTGACCTGCAATGGCAATGCCTTTTCGAATGATGTCCAGTTTTGAGGACCAGGGTTTTTCATTTCAGCAGAAAGACCCTTCTCTCATCTATAGGAGCCAACTGAGTGTCGCAAAGGACACAGCGGCTCTGATTGTCAAGATGTTCAACTCGAATGAAGCTCTGATCATCTTGAGCATAATAACTTCAACAATAGTGGTGGTACAACTGCTACTAACAATAATTAAAAATAGCTACTCGCCGGAGAAGGTGGAGCATGAGTTAGAAGCAACAGGTATTGATATATTGATGATGTATGTTGTCCCATATAAACATATTTAACTTTTAAATAAGCCGCTATATTATTCACGCATTAACAGATGCTAATATTGACAAACAACTACACTGCTATTATGCTGCTCTGAGTGGCCATTCCTGTGCTGTTTCATACATTATAGACAAACCTAACTTACCAGGAAATTCATTTTGATGTTTACCTAGGTCTTATACTAGCATTGAAGAGGATCTGTTCTGGTCAGAGCGGTCACCGTTCTGGACTGGAGACACTCAGGTATTCACAAACAACAGTGTGTAGCAGACTAAAAGTTCGAATATTTCCTGAGGGAGAAAGTGTAGCAAACGGTAGCATCTGGACTTATCAGTTCATAGAGACGCAACTGAAAATTAAACTTTTTAAAGGTTGGCATTTTACAGGAACTAGGCCTGAGTTTGCTGATAGACTAGGTAGATAGAGTAGCAATGCTTCGTTACTCAAGTCTCAATTTTCAAGAAATGTGACTTAACTTGGACTTGCACAGTGATGACTCTGACTCGAGGCAGTGTTGTCAGAGTTTTTTTTTATTAACCATTGATCATATTCTAAAGTTATAATTACTTTTGTTTTCCATTTTGTATAAAAGCTTAATATTTAAATGTGATGCTATATCAGTAGCATATATCAATGTACTACATTAATTACATTTTGTCCTTATATTTATTGTGAGAACCAGTACAGAATAATATGACAGGACTCGGATTTTGACCTATGGCGACTTAGGACTCGACTTGGACTCGAGAGTTAGTGACTGGACCGCAGCACTGCTATCAGATTATTTCACTGTGTGTTTGTGATTGTGTGTGTATGTGCACAGTAAGCAGGATGGCTGTATGGGGGAAGAAAAAGAAGAAGAAGGTGAATCTTCATTTGAGCAAAACGAGTTAAGCAAGTCTGGGATGAGCGTGGATCGTCAGAGTGACTCAGCTGGTAAAACATTATCCAACAAGCAAGTTTCTAATTGTTGTTTTAAAGCACAAACTGAACTCAAAGATTGCATTTTTAACACAACATTTGATGTCAGGTTCTTCTTCAATAAGATGTTCAATATGCTAGCATCTTGAGGTAGGAAATAAGTTTAGCTGTTCTTCTTTATCAAATTTGATATTAATTATGAATTAATAAAATTAATTCAACTCAAAAATTTTCATCATTTATCAGAAAATGTAATTGTTTCTTCTAAAATTACATTGAATTGAATCAAATCTGAAATAGATTTGTATGTCCTCTTTAATAAATGAGTGATTAACATTCTGGTTCCGCTTATACAGAGTTCAGAGGAATGGGTTGTAGTTGCACCAAAGGTGTTAAAATCGACAGGATTCAGGTATAACCCTAGATCTGTTATCCAGCCCAATTACATACTGACTGATGTCTGTTAATTCTAGATTACATTTTAACTATTGTTCAAATTCTCCGTCACATTTCCCATTGGTTCAGATTGTTTTACCAGCAAGTGCAATAATCTAACAATGTAATTCTTGAATACCCACTGAACCCCATTTTCAATAGTAATTCATTAGTAATTCTGAATCAGGATTTGTGTTCCCCAGTCAGAAGTGTCCACCGGGGCGTTATGAGTGCACAGTGTGTCCCACAGTGTCTGGACTGCGCTGGGTATGTCAGACCAGTGTCACACTACGTTACCAATTCAGTTCCTGGGAGCACCACATGGGGGCGCTGATGAGCATGCAGTGCATGCCAGGAGGCCCTCTGCTGGACATAACGGTCATCTCAGGGCCTCTGGAGGAAGTTCAGCTGCTGCATTTTGCCTGTACAGGTAAATACAACATTAAGAAATGATTTATTATTGAATTGACTTTGCTTAGTTGTTTCTTTATTTTATTTTGTTTGCCGTAGGTCATGACCCCACCCTTGTTGATAAAATAGCAGTTGTTCATATTGAGGACAGTGACATGTCTGTCTCAGTACCTGCCACTGTAACTGCCTCCCATGTTAAGGTTCTCCATCCAACCTTTTCGTCTTTGGCTGTGATTTTTCGTCTGTTTGGATGGAACTGGAAGGTGCACGGTCAGCTGCTGCTCTATAAGACCAGCAAGGCTTTCCTCACGCTGCACATATACCTGGGCCTTCGTTCTTCTGCAGTGGAACAGGTCATTCTAGAATCTAAAATAAAGCTTCACACATCATATTGCTATTCTTTGTAACTACGCTACCAAGGGCATCCAAGTGTTTCCGCTAGGTTACACAATCAAGTGCGCCTTTCAGTCACCTCTCCTTTACATGTACACATCCAGTTACTTTGGTGTTTCATGCTGATTTAACCCGTTTTCTTTGAAAGCGTTCAGATGGATTCAAACCATCAGTCATAAAACATGTTTTTTCTATTAACAGATTATGAAGGAGAAGGAGAAAACAAATGGCTACAGTAAGATAGAGGTGACGTTTCCACCTCGCCCCCTTACCGTGGACGACTGGTGCAGTCTAGAAACAGACTGCTCTGAGGCAGAAATTCACCCAGAGATATGGTTTGTTTAATTGGAGGAATCATGTATATCAATGTACTGCAATCATTTCAGTTTGTGCATGCCGATTTTCAAATTTTTGCAACTACCCCCCTCCCTCTACGCACACATCTGTGACTAGGAAATACAGCTTAAAGACATGGACACCTCGCCAGACCTTTTTGAGGTGTATGTACATAATGCTAACAAGACACAATTGAAGCTGGCCGGTAAACAGGAGAATGGAGTCGTGTGGACCCAGCCTTTGAGAAAAGGTTAGAGAGACCCAGCCTTTGAGAAAAGGTTAGAGAGACCCAGCCTTTGACAAAAGGTTAGAGAGACCCAGCCTTTGAGAAAAGGTTAGAGAGACCCAGCCTTTGAGAAAAGGTTAGAGAGACCCAGCCTTTGAGAAAAGGTTAGAGAGACCCAGCCTTTGAGAAAAGGTTAGAGAGACCCAGCCTTTGAGAAAAGGTTAGAGAGACCCAGCCTTTGAGAAAAGGTTAGAGAGACCCAGCCTTTGAGAAAAGGTTAGAGAGACCCAGCCTTTGAGAAAAGGTTAGAGAGACCCAGCCTTTGAGAAAAGGTTAGAGAGACCCAGCCTTTGAGAAAAGGTTAGAGAGACCCAGCCTTTGAGAAAAGGTTAGAGAGACCCAGCCTTTGAGAAAAGGTTAGAGAGACCCAGCCTTTGAGAAAAGGTTAGGGAGACAACAGAAATCTTCAAATGGTAGAATTGTGTCTGTCACTCATGTCCCACCTATTGTTGTGTTGTAGATGACTACCAAACGATCTCTCAGCAGTCAAGAGGTCATGCATTTCCTTAACCAGAGAAAATACTAATGATCTAAAGACTAACTTAACTAGTTTATTTAATTTAATCTTTAATCTTTTTTCCTCCGTTAAATATCCATCACAATACTGACATTTCTTTATATCTACAGTGTGTATACATACCGTATACAGCGTTATTCCTGCATATGTTATATTTATGTTTGTGTGTCATCATTTCTACTTCAGATCAGTCTTTTGTAGATTGCCACAATCAACAACTGATCCAAAGAGTTTATTTGGTGAAGCCCATATTGGACGGGCTTCTCGCAAAAAAAATCCTGACTCAAGAGGCCTATGACCAAGTGACATCTGAAAAGACACGTCAGGATAGGTTGAGAGAGCTTATCTTAGGGCCCCTACGTGCAGGAGGAGACAAAGCCAAGGTGGAGTTCTATCAGATCCTCTGTAAGTTGGAGCCTCTGCTGGTGAAAGACCTGGAAAATGACCAGAGTGGCCAGTCATAGGCTTGTGTTCCACCAATGGCTTTGTCTCCAAACCATCTGAGGACCTGGCACCCCGGTCACAACAACGCTTTCTAGGCCCCTAATTGGTGGAGGGTATCTTCCTGTTTAACTGTGTTAAACCTATTTCTTAACTGTCTAGGACTCTGTGAAGGAAATCTGCCTGTGCACAGATAAGACACAGCCCAACTTCGGACACAAATGGATAATACTGATTCAGGGCCTGCGTTGGTTCCTTTTAACCCGTGTGTGGTGTTCGTATTTCTGTTACACACTCATGGTTCACGGGAGTTTTAAAACTATAGACATAACAATTTATGTAAAATACTTAACAGATGTTGACTTTATCTCAATTACAACCAATATAGACAGAATATATGGTTAATATTTGCCCTTTATCTCTGCTAGGTCACTTTATCAATAGAAGTGCTATTCGTGTTTTGAGAGAAGATGAGGTGTTCGTGTTTCTGTTACTCACACAGTGTTCACAGGTCTGATAGACCCACAACATTATTGGGTTTTAAAACAGTACAGCAATAATAATGTATGTAAAAACCTTCACAGATGGTCAGAGGAAGACATAGAGTTTCTCTTAGTTTAATATTTGAAGACATAGAGTTTCTCTTAGTTTAATATTTGAAGACATAGAGTTTCTCTTAGTTTAATATTTGAAGACATAGAGTTTCTCTTAGTTTAATATTTGAAGACATAGAGTTTCTCTTAGTTTAATTTTTTAATATGACATGTTTTTTTGTTTCTCTTTCTTTTTTTTTGTAGCTTTGGAAACCAGCATCTAGTAAGTGTAATATAATGTGATTTAACCAGACAGGAAGGAGTTAATCTACACCATTGGAATAAATATAAGAAGCCACCTATTTTATAAATATCAAATAATAATTGTATCTGGCTGTATAGAAAGTCTTGTTTCTATAGTTTGCAACGAACAAATTCCTACCACAATATTTGACATGTCTTGCGTACAAAGTTTAGCATTAGTGTAGAATTTTGTACAGTAGAAAACCAATACACAATCTTGTTAATGTTACTTGTCGCTCCTTTAATGGGCATTGTTCACTGTAATGAAAGTAATTTGTACAAAAATGACCATTGGAAAACAGAGTACAAAAGTGTACAGCAGCAAAGAGAAGGCAAACTTATAAAAACTAAAAATCACTTTGACAAGATCAATGATTGGCTTTCAAACCTAAAAGTTGAAGATGTGACAATTGTATAAAGTTGAATATAAAAAAAATCTATTATCTTTTACCAGCAGCATACTTTTTTAAATAAAACTTTTTTAAATATGACTTCTTTGTATGGTTTGTTTGCCATAAAGTAATACACCAGTATATGGTATAGCTCAATAGGTAGGTCTACTAAAGATCGCAATCTATAACTTTTTTTTTGGTCAAATAAACGCTTAGTCTATGAAGTTATTCATCATACAGTTCTATTGAGATTTACATGTGCAATTTGGGACCAATGGAAGGATCCCGTCAATGTAAGGCACGCCCATCTGTGACTCCAGACAGGAAACAGTCACTAGAGTGTTCCAGAACGGTTCTAGAACAAGGAAGGTTCTAGAAGGCCGGTGTGCAGGTCAGCAAAGCTAACTACAGCATCTGATAGAGAAGACCCAACGGGATGAGAAAGTCTTTGTTAATAAAGCTTATGACACCTGCCACTGCTGCACTAAAATAAGGTCGACACTCAACACACCTATAGTGATAGACAACCTGAAAATGTCCCAGTTTGACGCCATGCCGCAGAGTAAACCTTTGACCCTCTTAACCTAAGCCCTGAGAGTAAATCTTTGACCCTCTTAACCTAAGCCCTGGGAGTCCAACTTGTTGCATAGATCGTGAGACTGGGAGATTCCAATTCGGAATTCTAAAAAGGGACTACGCTGTTTGACAGGGTCACACATTATAGCACTAAAGGTTTCCATTGCTTTGGCAACATTCCACCGATGTGTTTAATGAATGTTTTTTATCTTGGCAGCTTTAGCGAGATTACAAACACTCCTACTTATATGGCAGGCTGTGGAGTTACACTGTTGTTGAGGTGTGTGTTCACTGAGAAACAGATGGGGTAAGTAAGCTAGGCTCACTCAATAGGGCTTGCTACTCTTTCTAAATCAATCGACTCTACTCTGGAAATAAACCAAAAGTGATTATCTGAAACACCAGAGCGGACATTTTCCATCTATATCTCAGAGTCGGTTCCTTTTTCAGCTACTACTATTATTATCACGAAACCTAAGCTGACAGTGTCTAGTAAATGTTAAGCGAGACGCCTGAACCTCTAACTCCGTGTGCAGCAGGAGAACACCGCCATTCGTCTGACGAGAGAACAGTCACAACAACCACATCACAGCTTATCAAATAGCAGAAAAACAGCAGAACTGAGGTCTGGTCAGAGACCGGTGGATTACAGCATGTAGACTGAGCATGGAGATGAGTGGTACGACCCACTGGGCCTGACCAGTACCCAACTGGTACCAAATCACTAGTTAAACCAGTACCCAACTGGTACCAAATCACAGACCAGGGGCTAGTTCTACCAGTACCATAGTCTATGACTCACTGGTTGCATCTTCTCTTTTCCCCCACAAAGGAGACTGTCCTGTCCAGCTAGTTGTCAAATCAGAGCCTCCATTTCTGTTGCTAGGCAGATTTGACGTGTTGCACTCTTCCAGGCTCAGACAGAGGACTGGTACAGAGTCTTCCGATTGGTCCCCTCCTCCGTCAGTCTCAGCACAGCCTGCTCCTGATTGGTCTTCTCCTCGGTGGGTTCCACCAATCCCAGAGCCAGCTGGCCGCTGGGCCCGTCCTCTGGGTAGACGACCAGGAAGCAGGCGGTGAGGAAGCCCAGGAAGCTGCCCCCGGAGGCCACCATGGGTATGACACGCACGCTGCCCACCGCCTCCACCACCGCGCCCAGCGCCGACGCCACCAGGATCTGACTGATGTACACCTGACACGACAGGATGGCACAGTCGATGCCAAAGCCTCGCCGTGAGTTACCGGGGCTGTGGTGGATGTACTGCAGACACAGAGAGACAGAGAGACAGAGAGAGTTACCAGGGCTGTGGTGGATGTACTGCAGACACAGAGAGACAGAGACAGAGAGACAGAGAGTTACCAGGGCTGTGGTGGATGTACTGCAGACACAGAGAGACAGAGAGACAGAGAGAGTTACCATGGCTGTGGTGGATGTACTGCAGACACACAGAGACAGAGAGACAGAGAGTTACCATGGCTGTGGTGGATGTACTGCAGACACAGAGAGACACAGAGACAGAGAGACAGAGAGTTACCAGGGCTGTGGTGGATGTACTGCAGACACAGAGAGACAGAGACAGAGAGACAGAGAGTTACCCGGGCTGTGGTGGATGTACTGCAGACACACAGAGACAGAGACAGAGAGACAGAGAGACAGAGACAGAGAGTTACCAGGGCTGTGGTGGATGTACTGCAGACACACAGAGACAGAGACAGACAGAGAGAGACAGAGACAGAGACAGAGAGACAGAGAGTTACCCGGGCTGTGGTGGATGTACTGCAGACACACAGAGACAGAGACAGAGAGACAGAGAGTTACCAGGGCTGTGGTGGATGTACTGCAGACACAGAGAGACAGAGAGTTACCAGGGCTGTGTTGGATGTACTGCAGACACACAGAGACAGAGACAGAGAGACAGAGACAGAGAGACAGAGAGACAGAGACAGAGAGTTACCCGGGCTGTGGTGGATGTACTGCAGACACACAGAGACAGAGACAGAGAGACAGAGAGACAGAGACAGAGAGACAGAGACAGAGAGACAGAGACAGAGAGTTACCAGGGCTGTGGTGGATGTACTGCAGACACACAGAGACAGAGACAGAGAGACAGAGAGACAGAGACAGAGAGTTACCAGGGCTGTGGTGGATGTACTGCAGACACACAGAGACAGAGACAGAGAGACAGAGAGACAGAGACAGAGAGTTACCCGGGCTGTGGTGGATGTACTGCAGACACAGAGAGACAGAGACAGAGAGACAGAGAGTTACCAGGGCTGTGGTGGATGTACTGCAGACACAGAGAGACAGAGACAGAGAGACAGAGACAGAGAGACAGAGACAGAGAGTTACCATGGCTGTGGTGGATGTACCGCAGACACACAGAGACAGAGAGACAGAGAGTTACCAGGGCTGTGGTGGATGTACTGCAGACACAGAGAGACAGAGACAGAGAGACAGAGAGTTACCAGGGCTGTGGTGGATGTACTGCAGACACAGAGAGACAGAGACAGAGAGACAGAGAGTTACCAGGGCTGTGGTGGATGTACCGCAGACACACAGAGACAGAGACAGAGACACAGAGACAGAGAGACAGAGACAGAGAGTTACCATGGCTGTGGTGGATGTACTGCAGACACACAGAGACAGAGACAGAGAGACAGAGAGACAGAGACAGAGAGTTACCATGGCTGTGGTGGATGTACTGTGGGCACAGGGGACACAGAGACAGAGACAGAGACAGAGAGACAGAGACAGAGAGACAGAGAGACAGAGACAGAGAGACAGAGACAGAGAGTTACCAGGGCTGTGGTGGATGTACTGCAGACACACAGAGACAGAGACAGAGAGACAGAGAGACAGAGACAGAGAGTTACCCGGGCTGTGGTGGATGTACTGCAGACACACAGAGACAGAGACAGAGAGACAGAGAGACAGAGACAGAGAGTTACCAAGGCTGTGGTGGATGTACTGTGGGCACAGGGGACACAGAGACAGAGACAGACAGAGAGAGACAGAGACAGAGAGAAACAGGTAGAAAGATACATAGGTTAGTTGTGTGTGTGTGTTTGTGTGTGTGTAACTCTTTATTCTCGTGGTATTGGCCCAGTAAGGGTTAAGGTTAGGGTTCTGGATTAGGTGTGTGTGTGTGTGTGTGTGTACCTCTTTATTCTCGTGGTATTGGCCCAGTAAGGGTTAAGGTTAGGGTTATGGATTAGGTGTGTGTGTGTGTGTGTACCTCTTTATTCTCGTGGTATTGGTCCAGTAAGGGTTAAGGTAAGGGTTCTGGATTAGGTGTGTGTGTGTGTGTACCTCTTTATTCTTGTGGTACAGGCCCAGTAAGGGTTAAGGTAAGGGTTCTGGATTAGGTGTGTGTGTGTGTGTACCTCTTTATTCTCATGGTATTGTCCCAGTAAGGCGTAGGGACAGTAGGATATGCTCAGAGATATGATCCCCATGCTGCTGATCATCACCATGGCTACGTAGACGTTGGGGAAGATGGCCATGATGGCGGTTCCCGCAGAGAAGCCCAGCGTTCCCAGGATGTAGATGACCTTGATGCTGAGGTCAAAGTTATCCAGGTACTTCTGGAGCAAAGCTAAAAGGGAGAGAGAACCAGAGAAAACAGGGATAAAGAGAGAGAGAATGGAGAGAGAACAGGGATAAAGAGAGAGAGAATGGAGAGAGAACAGTGACAGAGAGAGAGAGAATGGAGAGAGAACAGGGATAAAGAGAGAGAGAATGGAGAGAGAACAGGGATAAAGAGAGAGAGAATGGAGAGAGAACAGGGATAAAGAGAGAGAGAATGGAGAGAGAACAGGGATAAAGAGAGAGAGAATGGAGAGAGAACAGTGACAGAGAGAGAGAGAATGGAGAGAGAACAGGGATAAAGAGAGAGAGAATGGAGAGAGAACAGTGATAAAGAGATAGAGAATGGAGATAGTACTGTGTTAAAGAGAGAGAGAATGGAGAGAGAACAGGGATAAAGAGAGAGAGAATGGAGAGAGAACAGGGATAAAGAGAGAGAGAATGGAGAGAGAACAGGGATAAAGAGAGAGAGAATGGAGAGAGAACAGGGATAAAGAGAGAGAATGAAAGAGAGAACAGGGACAGAGAATGAAAGAGAGAACAGGGACAGAGAGAGAGAATGGAGAGAGAACAGGGACAGAGAGAGAGAATGGAGAGAGAACAGTGACAGAGAGAGAGAATGAAAGAGAGAGTGTGTGTGTGTGTGTGTGTGCCTGAGAACATGGCAGCAGTAGCTGTGTGTGTGTGTGTGTGTGTGTGTGTGTGTGTGTGTGTGTGTGTGTGTCTGAGGAGATGGCAGCAGTAGCTGTGTGTGTGTGTGTGTGTGTGTGTGTGTGTGCCTGAGGAGATGGCAGCAGTAGCTGTGTGTGTGTGTGTGTGTGTGTGTGTGTGTGTGTGTGTGTGTGTGTGTGTGTGTGTACCTGAGGAGATGGCAGCAGTAGCAGCGTAGACCACCAGTCCCCAGCAGCCCATCTGGATTCCTCTGTGGTAGTTCTGCAGCTCTGTGGAGTTAGCTGGAGCCTGGGGGAGCACAGGACCGGTTAGAGGGGACAGTGTGTGTGTGAGTGTGTGTGTGTGTGTGTGTGTGTGTGTCAGTAGCTCTGTGGAGTTAACAGGAGCCTGGGGAGGAGACAGAACACAGCGCAGGTTAGAGGGGACTGTGTGTGTGTGTGCGTGTGTGTGTGAGTGTGTGTGTGTGTGTGTGTGTGTGTGTCAGTAGCTCTGTGGAGTTAGCTGGAGCCTGGGTTAGAGACAGATAGCACAGGACAATTTGGTAGAAAGGCATGACTAATAACATACTTTCTTTCTATATTTAAAGTACTGTTTGTTTGCACCAAACGTTCAGCAGTCAAAGGCAAGCCTCCTCAGGGCTGTGTGGAAATGTGTCCACTAGGGGGTAGCCTTGCCTTGCTTGATTCAGACATCTCTACACCTAGAAGAATGTGCACCAGACGTGCCAGTGTTTTTCTGATTGAGACTAGTGTCTGAGCTACATAGAGTCCACAGGGACAACAGGGGCCACGCCATGGTTTCCTGAATCTTAAGGAAGTCCTCCACATTAGCACACAGCACTGTCTCTCTTTCTGACTGAATCTTAAGGAAGTCCTCCACATTAGCACACAGCACTGTCTCTCTTTCTGACTGAATCTTAAGGAAGTCCTCCACATTAGCACACAGCACGGTCTCTCTTTCTGACTGAATCTTAAGGAAGTCCTCCACATTAGCACACAGCACGGTCTCTCTTTCTGACTGAATCTTAAGGAAGTCCTCCACATTAGCACACAGGACTGTCTCTCTTTCTGACTGAATCTCAAGGAAGTCCTCCACATTAGCACACAGGACTGTCTCTCTTTCTGACTGAATCTTAAGGAAGTCCTCCACATTAGCACACAGCACGGTCTCTCTTTCTGACTGAATCTTAAGGAAGTCCTCCACATTAGCACACAGGACTGTCTCTCTTTCTGACTGAATCTTAAGGAAGTCCTCCACATTAGCACACAGGACTGTCTCTCTTTCTGACTGAATCTTAAGGAAGTCCTCCACATTAGCACACAGGACTGTCTCTTTACCTTGTCATCTATCAACGCGTGGCAAGTAGACACAAATAATCGCCTCCATGATTACACCACGTGTTCATGTGTGTGTGTGTGTGTGTGTATGTATGTGTGTGTGTATGTGTGCACCGTGGGGTCTCTGTGGTAGATAACCTGTAAAGTGTGTGTGTGTGTGTATGTGTGTGTGTACAGTGGTGTCTCCGTGGTAGATGACCTGTACAGTGTGTGTGTGTGTGTGTGTGTGCGCGTGTGTGTGTGTGTGTGTGTGTACCGTGGGGTCTCCGTGGTAGATGACCTGTACAGTGTGTGTGTGTGTGTGTGTGTGTACCGTGGGGTCTCCGTGGTAGATGACCTGTACAGTGTGTGTGTGTGTGTGTGTGTGTGTGTACCGTGGGGTCTCCGTGGTAGATGACCTGGCCCATGAAGTCGGTGTAGAACACGGCCTCAGCGATGATGGAGAACCAGGTGAGGAGGTGACACACACACAGCCTCCACAGCTGAGGAGGCATCTTCAACATGGACATCCAGAGGAGACGCACGGTGGTCTCCTCCTCCTCCTCCTCCTCCTCTTCCTCCTTCTCTTCCTCTTCCTCCTCCTCCTCCTCCTCCTCGCTGCCTAAGCCAGAGGAGCCAATGCTGCTGAGGCGGAGCGGCAGCGAGTGTTTGTGGCTGCGGCGGTGCTGGTGCTGCGCCAGGTCGTTGAGGCTGCGGGAGGAGGTGATGGCGGGGGGAGGGAGGCGCGGGGCAGGGGGCTGGCCGGGGGGTCTGCGCTGGCGGCAGCGCTGGGAGCCCACACGCCCGTAGTACGAGAAGGTGAACGAGGGCCGGCGGTAGAAGGTGGGGGGGTGTGGCCTGACCACGGGGGCGTTGCCAGAGGGGCGGAGCCCCGTCTTCTGAACTCGGGCGTGGGCGTGTCCGTTCTGGAACTTCAGTGACTGGACATGGAGGAGAGAGGAGGAGTTAGTGCCTTCAGTAATATGCATGGAGGAGAGAGGAGGAGGAGTTAGTACCTTCAGTAATATGCATGGAGGAGAGAGGAGGAGTTAGTACCTTCAGTAATATGCATGGAGGAGAGAGGAGGAGTTAGTACCCTCAGTAATATGCATGGAGGAGAGAGGAGTTAGTACCTTCAGTAATATGCATGGAGGAGAGAGGAGGAGTTAGTACCCTCAGTAATATGCATGGAGGAGAGAGGAGGAGGAGTTAGTACCCTCAGTAATATGCATGGAGGAGAGAGGAGGAGTTAGTACCCTCAGTAATATGCATGGAGGAGAGAGGAGGAGTTAGTAGCCTCAGTCATATGCATGGAGGAGAGAGGAAGAGGAGTTAGTACCTTCAGTCATATGCATGGAGGAGAGAGGAAGAGGAGTTAGTACCCACAGTAATATGCATGGAGGAGAGAGGAAGAGGAGTTAGTACCCTCAGTCATATGCATGGAGGAGAGAGGAAGAGGAGTTAGTACCCTCAGTCATATGCATGGAGGAGAGAGGAAGAGGAGTTAGTACCCTCAGTCATATGCATGGAGGAGAGAGGAGGAGGAGTTAGTAAGTAGCCCAAGTAGGGCTGTGCGATATGACCAAAACCCCGATATAGGTCACTTCGTATGCCGATAATATATATCATGATATAAAATTTTCTGTAAAGTCAATGAATAAATAGTTTATATAAAATGACCACATGGAAATGCATATTTCTTATAACATTTTTACATTCTTATTGCATTATATACTTAAATAAATAGGTACTAACTCTTATTTTATTATAGTACTTTATTTTACTTCGAACGTATGCACATTTTCCAATAACTAAATATTAACAATTTAACTAGAAAACAGAACGTTTTCAACTCTTTTCAACTATAGTAAAAAAAAAAATATATATTTATACTGTGTATATATATATATATATATATATATATATACATATATAATCATTTGCATTTTCGAATAACGTTAGCTAGCTAGCAAGCAAACGTTAATAATAGATATTTGGCAACGATACTTCAAAATATTTGCCTGGTGTTGCCAAATCACGAAACCCCCTTTTCTTGACCCTGTATATTGGGGACATATCTATGCAGATGACCATGTATATTGGGGACATATCTATGCAGATGACCATGTATATTGGGGACATATCTATGCAGATGACCATGTATATTGGGGACATATCTATGCAGATGAATGGCAGTTGTTAAGTAACTTCCATTTGCGTAACTATATGATGTGCCGTGTGCAAACGCCTCTTAACATCTGAGTCAGGGGTTTGTTTTAATTTGGAGAACTGTTTTTTGCATTTCCTGCATGCATCCATGCCTTGTGAAAATGCTAAATGTTGTTCATATTACAAATTTTGTTTTTTGTTTTTTTAAAGTTGAAAACAATTGCGTAGAGTGTGATTTGTAACACAATGGAATAAAGGATAGAACATTACACAACGATAGACGGTTTCCTTAGGTCAAACAATACATATGTCATATCGCACAGCCCTAAGCCCATGACTTATATATGGAGGAGAGAGAAGGAGAGAGAAGGAGAGAGGAGTTAGTCAAGGACTGGCCTTTGTGGTGTGTGTCTTATAGACTTAGGACTTGACCTCTAAGAAACGCCAAGCTATGGCACTAGCCCCTATCAAAAGAAGGTCTGGTATGCGTGTGTCGGGTGCGTGCGTGCGTGTGTGTAGGCGTGCACGCGTGTGTGTGTGTGCATGTGTTTAGGTGTGAGAGTGTGTGTGTGTGTGTAGATGTGTGTGTGTGTGTGTGTAGGTGTGTGAGTGTGTGTGTGTGTGTAGACGTGTGTGTTACCCGTCTGGGCATCTCTGTCTCCCCTGTGCTGTGGAGTGGAATGAGGGGAGTGGGAGACCCGTCTGCTTGGTCCTGGTCCAGTATCTGGTTCTGGTCCTGGAGCTGGTCCTGGTTGTGGGTGAGGGGAGTGGGGTCCTGCTGTGGGCTCCATGGGGGAGGAGGAGCATCATCGTTCCACTCCTCCTGGAAAACTTCCTGTATGTCGTACACAGGCAGGAAGTGATGCGTGTCAGGGTGGAGGTCCGAGTCTAGTTCTATGGTGGCGTCCGGCATGGCCAAGACAGAATCGCTCTTACTCCGCCCCCTGTCTGGGTCCAGGAAGTTTATTCCTGCTTCCTCACACGCCCATTGGCCGCTCTTGTTGAATTCATTGTCCTCTCCAATCCTATGGAGGGAGAGCGGGGCGAGGCCGATGGACGTGACAGAGGATTGGCTGCTGCTGTCGTCTCCCGTGGCGACGGCCTGTCTGGTGGGTCTATAGGGTTGCTCGGGGATACTGAACATGTGGAGGATGACGGACACAGTGAAGATGACGGCGGCGAAGAAAAAGAGGATCTGTTCTTGAGCGCCGAAGGCCCGACCCAGGGCAGTGTTGGTCCAGTTCAGACCTCCCAGCATGTAACCCACGGCACCGCCCAGACCTGCAGGGAACAACACACAGCGCTAGAGACATACTTCCTGTCAGAGCCAGAGACATTAACACACAGCGATAGAGATATACTTCCTGTCAGAGCCAGAGACATTAACACACAGCGATAGAGATATACTTCCCGTTACAGCCAGAGACATTAACACACAGCGCTAGAGATATACTTCCTGTTAAAGGGAGAACTACTTCCTGTCAGAGCCAGAGACATTAACACACAGCGATAGAGATATACTTCCTGTCAGAGCCAGACATTAACACAGAGCCATAGATATACTTCCCGTTACAGCCAGAGACATTAACACACAGCGCTAGAGATATACTTCCTGTTAAAGGGAGAACTACTTCCTGTCAGAGCCAGAGACATTAACACACAGCGATAGAGATATACTTCCCGTTACAGCCAGAGACATTAACACACAGCGCTAGAGATATACTTCCTGTTAAAGGGAGAACTACTTCCTGTCAGAGCCAGAGACATTAACACACAGCGATAGAGATATACTTCCTGTTAAAGGGAGAACTACTTCCTGTTAGAGCAGGAGACATCAACACACAGCGCCATAGATCCAGGTATACTTCCTGTTAGAGACAGATATACTATGGCTACGGTGGAATTCTTTATTTTGCTTAGGAAGGATCCTAAATGAGTGAAATGACCCGGAAGTTTCTAAGTGGCAGCCATGATAAGTACTGGTCCAATTCTCTTAAGTGCTAAGCAAAGGTGCTTCAATGCTTCCTAACTTGTGTACTTTAGCATAGGATACACTGGGCCATCCTTTATGAAAGGAGAGAAAGAAATGCCGCCCCACAATTCCTTGTGGCAGCAATATTTTAAGCGACACCATTCAGCCGTTGATTGACACGACCGACAAGGGATGCAGATTATAAAGCTTAGTTGTTTATTAAACATTTTCCATCTTATGTTATGCCCCATCTTGCTAATATGCTTATATGTTTTTAAATGTCAACATGTTAACAAACTTAAGAATCATAATATGTAACTCTAGTAGCAGATTTGTATGCCTAACATAAATGCATAACTTGTATACATTTGACGATTAGGCTTCATACAATCATATTATTTGGGATTCATACGTGGCGATCAATATGAGTTGACAGGGAGATGAGGACAAGAGCAACCATTTTCAATGTGACATATTTCGTTTAACTTTTGTGACAAGTGGCCTATATTCCCTTTGTTAATTTAAATTCCAACCTTGGTAATAAGTAGGCTAGTATATTTCTCTGGCTTGCCCGCACGTTTATGTAGGCTATGAAACAACACGGTGACAACGCACCGGCTAAGTAGTTAAGATGCACTTTTTGTACAATAATCTACGGGACATTGTAGTTTCTACAGGAACGACCCACGAAAACCACCGTCTCATGATCACATAGTGGAAGTGCAGTCGGATTCCTTTAGCAACGTCATTGTCTTTTCCTAAGTCCTTATGAATTCTCCTTCATGTCTTTCATTAACCTCATGACGTTTTCCCTCTGGGTTAAGGAAACGGACATAGTGAAAGTTATTAGGACGTACTTTATTGAGGAATTTGGATTGAGCCTAAGTTTAGCCAGAATTACTTTCTGTTAGAGATAAAACTACTTCCTTTAAAAGAGAGAACTACTTCCTGTTAGAGCCAGAGACATTAACACAAAGTGCCATAGATACACTTCCTGTTAGAGACAGTTCTACTTCCTGTTAGAGAGATATATTATTTGTTAAATACAGGAACTACTTCCTGTTAGAGACGGGGCTGATGGATCTCAAAACGTCCTTTTTGCCTCCCGTGGCTCGCCTTAAATCAGGAAGTGTTACCTGCAGAGAAGGCGTGGATGTTGAGCGCCATGTCCTGCTCCTCTGTGTCCGCCACATCCAGAAGGTAGGCTCTGATTGGTCCTTCAGACGCGTCCGCAGCAAAGTCCAACACTACCACGCCCAGCACCGTCAGAACGATGCCCACCGGTTGGCTGTTGGGGACGTCTCCGAGAGCTAGGCCTACGACAGAGACCAGGAGAGCTGTTACACCCACACCTTCACACACACTAGCAGCAGTAAGAGAGCTAGTCCTACAACAGAGACCAGGAGAGCTGTTACACACACACATCCACACACACTAGCAGCAGTAAGAGAGCTAGGCCTACGACAGAGACCAGGAGAGCTGTTACACACACACCTTCACACACACTAGCAGCAGTAAGAGAGCTAGTCCTACAACAGAGACCAGGAGAGCTGTTACACACACACATCAACACACACTAGCAGCAGTAAGAGAGCTAGGCCTACAACAGAGACCAGGAGAGCTGTTACACACACACCTCCTCACACACTAGCAGCAGTAAGAGAGCTAGTCTAAGTAGTAGAGTTACTGGTAGTGGATGTTTATTAACTCTTTCCCAGTCGAAGATGGAAATGCATGGAACCATTTCTAGGCATAGGGTGAATGAACCAGGCTAGCCCAGATCAAATTAACAAGCGCCCCCTCCCTCGTGGATAATGACATCACCACGACTGACCAATGAGGGAGCCGTTGAGGAAGAGGGCGACGCCCAGCAGCACGCAGACGCAGAGTGCCAGGATGAAGGGGCGCCGCCGGCCCCAGCGCAGCGTGCAGCGGTCACTGGCTGAGCCAATCAGAGGAGTGAAGATCAGACCCAGGATGGGGCTCAGGAACCAGGTCAGACTGTAGTACTGCTCCGGGAGACCTGGGACACACACACACACGCACACACACACACACACACACACACACACACGCACGCACACACACACACACAAAGATCAATCCCATGAGGTTTCTTCACCTTGAAATTTCCA
This sequence comes from Galaxias olidus, assembly GCA_026901105.3. Lineage (NCBI taxonomy): Eukaryota > Metazoa > Chordata > Actinopteri > Galaxiiformes > Galaxiidae > Galaxias > Galaxias olidus. The sequence goes on from JAPMUY010002922.1 coordinate 82,873, forward strand.
TAGTGGACAGAGTGTTTTGTTTTTTTGGATGAAAGGGAGGAGAGCACTACAGACAATATTACAATCTATGTTCTGACGATAAAAAATAAATACTTTGTGTTTGCTTTTCTCTGCCGTGAATGAGACAGAGGGAGCTCATTCAGACTGTCCCAGTACCATAACGTTTTGTTCTTCTCTTTGCTACCTCCCTTCCCTTGTCTCGTACAGTACTGCTATAGAGGCCCAGGAGATAGATATTTAAGATGTCTGTGGAGAGAGCAGGGAACATCTGCATTTTGTACAAGCAGACTGGTCTAGACTTTTTGTTCTTTGTCCATAGGAGGAATTCCCATAAGCCTATCTTTAACATGGGAATTAAGAGGTACACACACACACACACACACACACACACACACACACACACACACACACACACACGCAGTGGAAGCCACCAACACTGTTGAGACTGCCCTCTCCAAACTGATCCAGGGTAAGAGACTCACAGCCAAACTGAACCAGGGTAAAAGACTCATAGTCAAACTGATCCAGGGTAAGAGACTCACAGCCAAACTGAACCAGGGTAAAAGACTCATAGCCAAACTGATCCAGGGTAAAAGACTCACAGCCAAACTGAACCAGGGTAAAAGACTCATAGCCAAACTGATCCAGGGTAAGAGACTCACAGCCAAACTGAACCAGGGTAAAAGACTCATAGTCAAACTGATCCAGGGTAAGAGACTCACAGCCAAACTGATCCAGGGTAAGAGACTCATAGTAGACGAGCTGTGTGTTCCCGCGGTTGTCAAACCATTGACTGGGTTTAGAGGCCAGCAGGAAACTAAGCCACAGAAAATCCACATACACCCTTCTGACCAGGCATGTTCTACTAAACAAACAAAGATACAGTTTCACACTCGTGGTAAAATGTCTCTGGTCATACAATTGACAGTTGTGACACGTGGTTGTGCAACACAGGAAACTCAAAGCTCAATTAAGCTTCACTTAGGTTGACACAATTAGGAAGAAAAAAAACTCAGTCAGGCCCGAAATCAAGTCTACAATAGTTCCGATATTAAAGTGATAGTTCACCCGTTTTCGATCTTATGATATGTTTTCATCAAATACAAATGCTGTATTTTAAACATTGTATCGTCATTTAGCATTTCGCAATCAAACAGCACAATGTTAAACGAGTTGAGAAAATGACTCTATTGCATCATCGGGGGTCCTTCCTGAATTTTTTTATTTATTTTAAAACTACCACTGTTTTCAACACAGGGGAGAGCGTTTACTGGTTCTAAGTTTGATTGCTGCAATTATCTATGGGCATTGTGGTGTACAACGAATTAACCGTTTAAAATATGTGCATTTCATTTACATTGATCCTATGACCCGAACTTGTTCAATATACTTACTTATTTTAGCCTAATTAACAACATGAATGGGTGAAATGTCCCTTTAAGGGGGAGGACCCACTGAGCAATGTAAAACACACAGAGGTGTGGTAACATAACTGTTGAGAAACATGTGTTTTCAAACAGCATGAGGTGTGGGCTGTTTTCCTACCATAGTCTACCATTCCTACCATAGAGAATTTGACAGAGACAGCAAGTGTGTGTGTCTGTGTGCGTGCTGACTCTTACATTCCAGCCATACCTAACCAATAGTAGAAGCTTTTGTTGTTTTCAGCTTTGGTTAAAAACAATAACCCATGTTACATTGGCTGTCATTTACATAATGTTAGCATAGCGGCTAACGTCAACAAAATAGTAGCACGCTGGGCAGCTAGTTAGCATACTGTCACCCCCACCCACAGCTTGGCTTAAACTAATGAACTATGCAAATAGAATATCCCTATCAAGAGGCATTAACTCGAAGAACACACTCACTGCCGTACCTAGGAATCAATCAAACAATTAGTACATGGCACTCTAATCAGACTGTGTATCCATTGTTGATTGACAGAACAGATGGCCAATAGATGGAGGGTAAACACTAGCTGGTTCTTTGTCCACAGGAACAGAGCAGGGCAAGGTGTTTACAAAGAGTCAACATCAGAGGGTTAGCAGTTCGTTGGTTAACTGTGTTCTCTGTATTTATATTTGGACAGATGTGTGTGCATGTGCACAGTGTGCGCGCATCTGTTTTAGTTATTGTGCGTGCGTCCATGCGTTCCTCACCTATCTGCAGCAAAACTGGAGTCACTAGCGCCGTTTCCATGGCATAGCAAAACTCTCGTCCGAACATCACCGCTCCGTTCATCACCCAGCGTCTCAGAGAGATGTGGTTCCCGGAGCCCCTCTCGCTCAGCACCCCGTCCACGCTGTCCTCCTGCCCATCCTCCCCCTCCTCCTCCCTGGGCTGCTCCAGCTCAAACCCCACTCTGGCTCCCAGGGCTGGTGGGTCCGTCTTTTGGGGCGCCATGTTGACTGTGGATGTGGAACTACAGCAGGAGTTTCAAAGAGTGTTTTAAAGGCCTTGTTTCTTTACCAGTCTCTGTGTAGCTCTGTTGTCTCGATCTCTCGATCCTCTTCTCTGTAGCACACTGCTAACGGCGCTCACCATAAGCCAGAGGGCTCAAAATGCAGAGGAACTGGACTGATGAACTACGGCGTTAGCTATTAAGATTGGTGAGATTCCACACAACACTCGTCGTAACCCCGGTCAGAACGGTCCGATGGTATTACCCAATGAACTGACAGCTGAGCCCGCAGCCGTGAGACTGGAAGAGACAGTGAGAGAAACCGAGAGAGAATATTACAGACGGAGAGAGACACAGATAGAGAGAGGGGGATGGAGACAGAAACTGAGAGACACAGATAGAGAGAGATACAGACTGAGAGAGACAGAGATAGAGAGAGATACAGATAGAGAGAGATACAGATAGAGAGATACAGACAGAGAGAGGAGGATGGAGACAGAGTTAAAAGACCGCAGTGGTTCTTTTCCCGTCCTATCTTCCCTTTCTCTCTTCAAAGGCCTGTTCTTCCGACAGTTATCAGCACAGGGAGATCAAATCCTTGCTAAGGATAAATCCCATCCAAATATGCATAAGGCACTGGTTGTGGCTATCCTGTGAGTTTCAAATAAAGGCAAACGGCCCCGTGACACATCACTGTCTGTTACACAGAGTCAAAATCCATTTAGAACGCCAAAGCGTTTTAGCCAGTTCCACAACAGCGGGTTTTGACAGGAGGGGGAGGTATTGGGGGGAGGGAGGGGGAGTGGACAGGATGATGGTGCAGAGGGACAGTCTTCTCCACAGCCCCATGTAGTCACTCAGTAATCTGCAAACACACACACACACACACACACACACACACACAGCACAGTTGTTAAGTAATATATTCAGTTCAAGTGAAGAACCCTTTTTAGAACCAATTCATCTTACTGTCATTTTGGCAAGTCTCATCTGTGCAATCTTGAGAGTATTGCAGAACTCATAATTAGTCTTGGACATGGAATCATCATGACACTTTAAATCAAACAATCTTGCAACAAACAATTTTGATGAGTCACTTATCGTTTCACTAGTAATGCATGAAGCAACTGTAAGTAATGATTTACTGGATCCTGTTGCTGTGTAACCTAAAATTACAATGTGGGACATGCATCTTTACTAAGGTGTTCCTTTGTTATGGTCTGAAACGAGCTTTTGTTAATCAGACACGAATGTTCCTGACAAGCAGAACTTACCTTTTCCCACAAGTACAGAACAAAATGACGATGTGGCATGTATGATCAGAGCTCAGAGAAATATAGTTTTACTCCAATTTATGAGTTATCTGACCACTACATAAAAAAACATTGATCGTTCTCTTAAGTGATATGTTATGCGTTCATACCTACGATAAAGTGGTTTCATAAAAACTTTTGTTAGCCTGCAGCAGATGGAAAAACACCATGCAGAGACCACTCCCCTTTTCAGTACTTCTCACGCTCAAGACAGACTTGGAAAAGTACAGTAATTTTTTTTATGGAATGTTTCCTTGCCTGCCACATTGGTATTGCCACATTGGGCACACAGAGTTAGTTGCCTTTGAGCGTAAGCGACTCGCATCCGACAAGATGCATCTAGAACCTAACAGGTGTTGACCAAAGAGGAGAATTCGAATATGCTAGAAAACGTTACCTGCCTTAACCAGATCGCTAACTAACCTAGCGTAACTAGCCAACATTAGCTCAATAGTACCCCTAGCTAGCTAACACGTTAGCCAATTGTGTAAGGTTAGCTCCTAACATACCAGACCGCTCCCCCTTTATTCGTGTAGTTGGCACCGTAAACGTTGTTTGCTCTATCAGTTCTTTGGCAAGGTTTGCACCAAAATTGCCGTAATTTGTATTTGATCGGTGGTTTGCTAAACTAAAACCTACGCTAGTTAGTTGTGGCTGGCTGGCTACAGTCAAACAGTCATTGCCTATTCTCACTCATTGCCACAGTAACAAAGCTGCGAGCAACTGGGCACAGACCAGACCAAGTCAGCTGACATCATCAAAATTGATGACTTCGCCGAATTTACATGGCCAACACAGAAACGGGGAAGTGCGAGTGCGAATGACTGATGCAAAAAAAAACAACTAATTTTAAACACATGTTAATGTTGACAATGCATCAAAAGTATTTACAGTCAAACGTTTTTATTGGCATA
>JAPMUY010002922.1:95000-105000 GCA_026901105.3 Galaxias olidus
AGGTGAGCCAGCCTCTGGAGGTATGGCCGTCTCTCCCCACTGCTGTTACCGCTGGTCATGACCCTGGCGCTAAGGATCATGGGAGATGTAGTGTTGCTGGAGAGGCGTTCGACAAGCTGGGTTAGTATTTGGAGGTCCAGGTTCCTGTCCTCACCGCTGGTAGTGTTGAAAAACGCAGAGGACTCACAGAGTTTGGCTTCCATGACGGGGAAGAGTTGGAAAATATTTCTGAAAAGCAAACATACTAATTCAAGCTCAATTTGATAATATTTTATCCATTCAGAAAAAATGATCACTGAAGCAACCACAGCAACTGTTTAATTTTTATTGAACCTTTATTTAACCAGGCAAGTCCACTAACAGCATGTTCTCATTCACAAAGAGACTGGCCAGAGTAATAAATGTTGTTTTTGCTTTAACATGCTGCAGATGATCTTGCTGAGGAAGATGAGATATTTCCTTCATCCTTCGGTGTGTGTTTGATTGCATAGTGTTACATGAACTATATTATTTGTTTTGACAGTGCAATTAAAACAATTCTTCAGGGGTTGTGTGGTGAATGTGACTCTTGAGAATTGGGGCCGTCATCCTCTGCTAAACACACAAACACACACACACACACACACACACACACACACACACACACATACACACACACACACATACACACACACACACACACACACACACAACCATCCACACACACACACACACACACACACACACACACACATACATACATCCATCCATACATACACACACACACACACACACACACACACACACACACACACACAAACACATGCACACACACACACACACACACACACACACACATACATACATACATATATACAAACACATCAAGAGAGCCTGACCTGGATGTGTGTTTGTGTGTGTGTGTGTTGGCAGCGCCCCATTCACATGAGCCATGTCAGAGTGTCTGAACTATGCCATTCACTCAGATTGCTTATTTAACATGAAGGAAGGTCACGACCTCTCGCTCTCTCCTCCCCGCTCATCTCCTTGGATACGGACAGTTAACAAAATATCTCTCATGTTTCACCACCAAAACAAATAAATCATATAATATATCATATAATATATAAACATGTCTGTGTGGCCATTAATTCCCTTTTCCCATCAGAAGGAATCCATCAGATTCCATGTCTTTGAGTCTTTTGTCTATGCTGTCTACATCTACAACATAGATAATTAAAAGTAGATCATATCTATAACATAGCAGCAGCATTGACAAGGTGATAGCTTTAGTAATCAATGCAGAGAGCATGGTCAGGATATGGGTTACTTCAGATTCCTGTTGTGTTATAGAACTGTTGTCTGTCAGCCGCATGGTGTTGGATTAGTCCATATCCCATTGGCTAATCTCTCTGTGTGCATGTGGGACTGAGTGCTTCTAAACCAGTCAGCTATCCCTGTGCAAGGAACGGTGGGATAAAGCCCCTAAGTGGAAAACATGGGGGTGGGTACAGAGAGGGTAGATCAGAGTAGCACAGTGTCCTAATAAGGCTCCCTGTGTGTGAGCTGCGTCACAGGGCTCAGATCAGATCCCACGCTGCACTGCTGCACTGGTACACTGCTACACTGTTACACTGCTGCACTGCTACACTGCTACACTGCTACACTGCTACACTGTTACACTGCTGCACTGCTACACTGTTACACTGCTGCACTGCTACACTGTTACACTGCTGCACTGCTACACTGTTACACTGCTGCACTGCTACACTGTTACACTGCTGCACTGCTACACTGTTACACTGCTACACTGCTACACTGTTACACTGCTGCACTGGTACACTGCTACACTGTTACACTGCTGCACTGCTACACTGCTACACTGTTACACTGCTGCACTGCTGCACTGCTACACTGCTACACTGCTACACTGCTACACTGTTACACTGCTACACTGGTACACTGCTACACTGCTGCACTGCTACACTGCTACACTGTTACACTGCTGCACTGTTACACTGCTACACTGGTACACTGTTACACTGCTACACTGCTACACTGTTACACTGCTGCACTGCTACACTGCTACACTGCTACACTGCTACACTGTTACACTGCTGCACTGCTACACTGTTACACTGCTACACTGCTACACTGTTACACTGCTACACTGGTACACTGTTACACTGCTGCACTGCTACACTGCTGCACTGCTACACTGCTACACTGCTACACTGCTGCACTGCTACACTGGTACACTGCTACACTGCTACGACGACACAACTTTATGGTTTCGCCTCCTCTCTGTTTACAGTGACCTAATTCTCAGACCTCCTGACATCCGGAGCTTTACATGGATCAGATATTATTTAATGTCGTCAATCGCCTAGCATCAGAAGCTTCAAATTCATGCTGGCATGATCAAGCATGTCGTAGAATTTCCAGACTAGTTACATTGAACAAACTGCAAACGTCACAATCTCAATATCCATCTCAAAGCTAAATGTCACATAATGTTATGTTTGTAACAGAACCAGTCATAAGAAAGACTTCACTTGAAGATTTGTTTTTCTATATTTTTTGTATAAAAGCATCTTACCTCTTACATTGATGTATAACTAAAGGATGAAGGTCCGACAGACGTCCACAGACGTCCATTCAGCTGTGTCTCAGACTCTGACAGGGCCCTTAGACTGTGTTCTTCAGATGTGCTGTTCAGAGTCCATGCCAGGCCTTTGGTCGTTTCAACCAGCGCTCTGGTCCTCTAAACCTCCAGGGTCTGTCTGTTATTAGAAATGAACCTACAGCCTGTAACAGTACTCTGTCTACTTTACATTAGGCATGTCTGTCTGTCTGTCTGTCTGTCTGTCTGCCTGCCTGTCTGTCTGTCTGTCTGTCTGTAAATCTGTCTGTCTCAGTGTGTCTGTCTGCCTGTCTCTCTGTTCTTCTTTCTTAAACTCTTTCTGTCTGTCTGTTCTTCGTTCTTAAACTCTTTCTGTCTGTCTGTTCTTCTTTCTTCAACTCTTTCTCTCTGCGATTCTTTTTTGTCAACCAACTCATCTCTGAGTTTTATTTCAGACAGGAAGTCTTAGTGAGTGTTTACATTGAGCTGTGCGGACGCTAGTGCTACACATGCACGTACATCTACACACACACACACACACACGCACATGCACACACACACACACACAGAGAGAACGAGACAGAGAGAGCGAAAAAGAGAGCGAGAGAGAGAGGGGGGGGGGGGGGGGGGACAAAATGCAGGTTTTACATGGATCTATGCTTCCTATACTTACCGTGGATTAGTCTTACACAGCACTTACGCTATGCACTGGTTTTAACTTTACGTTTTGGAGTTTCTGCTATGACTGAAAGGAATTTAACTCTGCTGTCCCAAATTCCTCATAAAAGCGAAGGTAGATCGTTGTTGTTGGTGTATCAGGACTAAGTGTCTGTGATTTAACGCACACTGCAGCATCAGCTGTACAGAGCACAGCAGAAAAGAAGAAGCCGTCCTAAGGCCAGGCAGAGCATCAATCACCCAAAACCAGAGAGAACCTTGAGCTGTTTGTCTTCCAACTGTCAGGATTCTACTGGAGGTTCCGGATCAACGGATCTGCAGAGGCACGGGGAGACAGCAGGTTATAGTTATATGAAATATCACCAGGAGAGGAGAGGAGGAGGGAGGGAGGGGAGGGGAGGAGAGGGGAGGGGAGGAGAGGAGAGGAGACAGCAGGTTATAGTTATATGAAATATCACCAGGAGAGGAGAGGAGGAGGGAGGGAGGGAGGAGAGGAGAGGAGAGGAGAGGAGAGGAGAGGAGAGGAGAGGAGAGGAGAGGAGAGGAGAGGAGAGGAGACAGTAGGTTATAGTTATATGAAGAGGAGAGGAGAGGAGAGGAGAGGAGGGGAGGGAGAGGAAGGGAGGGGAGGGGAGAGGAGGAGAGAAGAGGAGAGGAGGGGAGAGGAGGAGAGAAGAGGAGAGGAGAGGAGAGGAGAGGGGAGGGGAGGGGGGGTAGAGGAGAGGAGATGTAAAATGGACTATTTTCTTTCACAGTCGATCAATAGATCAGCAGGTAGATTGGGTAGACATCAATATTAATTTAAAGTATTTTAATAAAATAAACATACAGTATCTGTGAAATAAAATTTGAGACACAGCAATGTCTACTAAATGTTCACGGTTTTATTTGGTTTACAAGTGTCAGTACATTGGAAAGAAGGAGAAAGCAGGCACATTTTCCAGATGTCATAATCCCAGCTCTCCACCAGAGAGGAACAAGCTACCCCACCAGGAGATAATCAACCCAGAGCAGCTTGTTCCACTCTGGTGTGCTGTGAGGAGGAAGAAAACACTTCTTTCCAGTCTTTCTTCTGGTGTCCAACCAGTTTTTAAAAACAGCAATTTAAAGCTTTGAGGGAGTTTTGTTTTTGTATGACACATATAAAAGGGAATATTGGACGAGAAAAGAACAATTATGAACATAATTAAAGCATCACTTCTCTCATTGGTTCTAGCGTTCGTTCACTACAATTTCCTACAATTCTTCTTCATTTCTACTCCGTGTCAATGTTGAGGAAGAGGTAGGTTGTGTGTCTAGCATTGAGGAATTCTCTGATAGGGAATATACATTTTTCATGTAAAAGACTTCTGTTAACCCAACGAGCTACCTTTAAATGTATCAGTTGTACTAGAAGAACGGTTCTAAATATGGAAATAAAACAATACTGCATAACTTAAAGTATGGACAAAAACATAGAATGGCTTAGGAATATTCCTATATGGCTTACTAGGTTATGGTAGGTGTCCAACTTTAAATCAAGGTCACATAAAGCAGTAATCTAACAAATAAACTTATGTATGTATTTATATAAGCTTGAAGAAAGCATTATTTTGAGGTAATTTTTTTTTACATAAAATGAAATATTGTTAAAATAAATCACCCTACCATTTTGCAGACAACACACTTTCCTTTTCAATTTTCTAAAACATTCTAAACAACATTTTCACTTTCATCAACTACAAAGAAAAAAGCCAACCAATATGAAAATCCAAAAATTAGGGGATAAAATTGGCAATAATTATTATTATTAATACAATAACATTTTAAAAAGGAACTTGGTAATAGATCTGAATTTTGGCAATATTTCCCCATCACAACATCATGGTGATAGCAGGAAAGAAAAAGTAACTGAAATAAGAAATGTTTTACAAAAAGAACAACCAAACTTATCAACATTACTTTTTTTTTTTGTCTAAAAGAAATATTAGGTTTCAACTTATTACGTATTTTAAGCAATGTTCACTTAAAACAAAATCAGTAAATCCCAAAAGAAAGAAAAAAACATGAACATTAACTGAGGTATTCACAGTAGGAAATGAGAAGGCATCTGTGGGGTCTGTCCCTGCTGACAGTGGAGCTACAACCTTGTGGGGGTTAGATACTTTAGCTGTGTTCCCCCTTCCTACGGGGTTTCCTCTAATCTAGAGGAACAGGTGAAGACCAGGTGCTTCCAGTTCAAAGGTACAGAATGGAATATATATTTGTAACTTATGTCTGTTTTGATATGTTATAAATATGTGAATTGAGTATTAAGACATGTATCTCTATGGAATATACATGTCCCCTATAGGAAGGTGGTACTTTGGTCAGCTGGCTTACGCCGTCTAATCCACATTCCATCAGGTTTAGCATCTGTCAACAGCACAGGGAATCACTCATCCATTACAAAGACGTTTAAACAGACATTATGTACACACACATGTGCTTAGGGTTTGAATCAATGCATCTGAAAACATATATATGCTAGAATATGTAAGAGGTATTTGGTCATAGAGGTATATTTTATAATTCAAATGACAGTTATTTGGCAATTTCATTATGACATGGAGCAGTCTCTGTGAGACTGTATGAAAATATAGATCCCATTTTCTGGGGGAAAAGCAAATTATATTGTTATACAAGTTATATTGAAAATAAGCTCTGAGTTCTGTATGGCAAAGGTCTGCCGGGGGGCCAAAATGGAGCCAGCATTTAAGCTACAGTTGGCTTAAGTTATCTATAAAATATCGTTTTGTTTTGTTTTTTTGTTTTTGGTTAACAGTTTTTAATCTCTGCAGTTCTTTTTTCTTTGTTTATTGCCAATGGCAACCCCTTAAAACGGGAACCCAAGTGAAAACAAATATTGGATACTTAAAAAAAAGACTGTTAATCAAGGAAAAATATGAAAACCATAACAATTTTACATCTTTGGACATTGTTCAGCTTGGTTTTCATATAATATTTGGAAAGTTCAGTTGAAACAGTTCTAGAGAAAAAGCTAGTACATTGTGCCATGTAAGTTTGTGAACATTTATACGAACACAGAATATAAAAAGTAGTAATTAATGGTATTAAAACGTGGTCTGTCAATCTTAAAAAAACGACACATCAGGTTTCCATGGCAACGACGGCCTGGGAGGCACTGTGAATCCTTCCACAAAAAGGGTTCAGGAAAAAAAAAAGCCACAATTCTCATTTAAACATAGAAAAGCTACTGGAAAGGGCTAGAAACTTCCACAACCCCCATTTTAAAAGGTAGGGAAACTTGGGAGTAGTTCCAAAATGTCCATAACTTTCCTGAACTCTACATAAAACAATGCATGGGGATATTGTTCCTGACACGTTTTACTTTTCCATGACGCACAGTCTCTTTGTCGCTCCTTCGTCACAGACTGCGAGTGCAGGGGAGAGGAGGAACGGAGAAAGTTGGTGTGACTTTCTCCCTGTCTCCGTTTTTATTCCTATGCTTCCGTTGTTTCAGAGTGACCCAGTGACCCAGTGACCCAGTGACCCAGTGACCCAGTGAGGGTGAAGAGGACTGTGAGCCCAAAGGACTGCAGAGGATCCATGTTTGACCTGCTGGTGGGCTGAGGACATGACAAAACCATCAGGGCCTTTGTTCAGCGCTGAGGAACCTCTCAACATGGCACTGGAGCCAATGAAAACGTTTAGCATCATGGTCAATAAACGTTACAAGAAAATATATATATATAAAAAAAAAAAATTAAAACTGGCACCCCCTCTCCACTTGGTACGTCCCTCTACTTTCTCTTCTAAGAGTCAGCACAGGACGGAACGTACCAGCTCCCATTCTTGGTAGCGGGAGGAGGGGCAGAGTCAGGAACATTTAATCAGAATCCATCCCTGTTTGTCGTGACAGGGAAAGGAATTTCAAGGCGAAAAGCAAACATCGCCCCCTGGTGGCAGGGGGCAGGTAGTGATGGGCACAGGACTCAATGGCATTGGCACCCAGCAGGGAACAGCGATGGTGGGCATGGAGGCCCTTTTGGTTTTGAGGTAGGTATGCTTGACCAGAAGCACGGTGAGGCTATATGGTTACCTGGCTGGCTCAGACGAAGCTCGCCAGGCTGAGGTAGCTATCTTTGGAGGTGAGCGGGGGAGGGGGAGCAGAATACAGGGAAGAAAAGAGGGTGAAAAGGAGGTCTGAGTGTCTGGCTGGTCTACGCAGCAGCACTGCCTTTCACAGGTTGATGTGGTGAGTCAAACAATCAACAGAATCAGGTCTGCTAAGGCTTCAGGCGGCCCGCGGCAGACATCGTGCTCTGCCTCCCATCTTCTCTCGGTTACAGCTGACTCCAGCTCTCTAAACACAATGACCAGCCAACCTTCGTCCTCATCAGCATCATCATCAGTGGCTTCGCTGGCCGAACAGTGATATCACTTTGGTTCTGGCCTCGGCGCCATCGGACACAGAACTTTGGGTTTTGAACTGTGAGGTTCTGATGGGCACGAGGCGGGGTCACCGTCTGGCCCGGTCGGAGGCCTCTTTGTGTGTGTGTGGGTCCGACAGAACCTGAAACATGGCACCAGTGGTGACGCTAAAGGCGAAAACAAAACGAGAAACTAAAGCGGGTTTCAAAGGTTTTGGTTTCAAAACAGGAGGTAGCCATGACAACGAGGTGACAAAGCACCTGGTCAACGTCTCCTACGATACAGGGAAGGTGTCTGCTCATGTTAAGCAGGAGATAGAAAGTAAATAAAGAGATATATCATTATAATATATAATAGACCATATCTAGTTCCATTCTGCAGCTGTTATAATTTCTCAGATGTAACAGAAGGGGTTTAAATATAGAAGCTTTGGCTGGACAGAGGGGTAAACGATCGTCCTGAATTGGGTTTCAAATATTAGGACATATCTGCACTAAAGATATCTCTTTCTTATTATGTAAAATAAAAATATATAAACCTGTTATTTCACTTTCAACTATCAGAATGTTTCCCTGTGTGGTAAAAAGACATTCAACAGATCTCCTGTGAGAGACACACCGTCTCCCCGTCACAATGGAAAACAAAAAGAACCCCCCTCTTCATCTCAGACTACGTGACGCTCCCTCTCACTCTGCTAACGTCTGTGTACACAGCTCCCTCTCACTCTCACTACAGGAGGTCTGTGTCTCACTCTCACTACAGGAGGTCTGTGTCTCACTCTCACTACAGGAGGTCTGTGTCTCACTCTCACTACAGGAGGTCTGTGTCTCACTCTCACTACAGGAGGTCTGTGTCTCACTCTCACTACAGGAGGTCTGTGTCTCACTCTCACTACAGGAGGTCTGTGTCTCACTCTCACTACAGGAGGTCTGTGTCTCACTCTCACTACAGGAGGTCTGTGTCTCACTCTCACTACAGGAGGTCTGTGTCTCACTCTCACTACTCTGTCTCACTCTCACTACAGGAGGTCTGTGTCTCACTCTCACTACAGGAGGTCTGTGTCTCACTCTCACTACAGGAGGTCTGTGTCTCACTCTCACTACAGGAGGTCTGTGTCTCACACTCACTACAGGAGGTCTGTGTCTCACTCTCACTACAGGAGGTCTGTGTCTCACTCTCACTACAGGAGGTCTGTGTCTCACTCTCACTACAGGAGGTCTGTGTCTCACTCTCACTACAGGAGGTCAGTGAACACGGCTGACAGGGGGAGGCTAAGGCTTTGGTAAGGCAGGCATACTGAAGAGAACCAGACACTTTCCAGACATCTGTACAGATGGGGAGAGGAGGAGGAAGAGGTAGATGAGGAGGAGGAGGAGGAGGAGGACGAGGGCAAAGACAGGACTCGGGAGAAGGTACAGGAATAGGAGGAGGAAGAGGAGGTAGAGGAGGAGTAGGAGACAGGAGAAGCATAGGACTAGGGGGAGGACGGGTGCGGGGGGGGGGGGGGGGGGGGGCGGGGGGGGTTAGCCTCCTGTGCCTGTGCCCGGCAGGCCTGCTGGACCTGGTGGGGGGGTCTCTACCAGGACCTGACAATGAGACGGGGGGCTCTGCTGCTGCTGCTGGCTGCCCACTACCATCACAGGACCAGTGGGCTCACATCTCTGTAGAGAGAGAGAGAGAGAGAGAGGGGTAGATACAGTTATATATAGGGTTTTAACAGCATTGATGTAGGGTACTATACAGGGTTTATACAGCATTGATGTAGGGTACTATACAGGGTTTATACAGCATTGATGTAGGGTACTATACAGGGTTTATACAGCATTGATGTAGGGTACTATACAGGGTTTATACAGCATTGATGTAGGGTACTATACAGGGTTTATACAGCATTGATGTAGGGTACTATACAGGGTTTATACAGGATTAGGATATAGGTGTGTATACAGAGTTAGATACAGGGTTTTATACAGCATTGACGTAGGGTTATGTGTTGAACCCTAACCTGAGTCATGAGCTCCATGGCCTCTGGCAAACGGACCAGCCCCTCCTTAGGGGCCTCTGCTCTGAGCCCTATCGGGGCCCCAGCCTCCCCAGACACCGCCCACTCCGCCTGGTGGCGCTTTTGGCAGAAGAAGCTGTGGAGAAGGACATGTTAAGCCTACGAACACTGACTGACCTGTGACCTGTAAGGGTTAGGAGGCTACGGTAAGCGAGTCACTGAAAAACCACTCGCTCAAATATTAAATAGTGTTTCAGGTGAGTTATATGTAAAATGCAAGGAACATAGGAAGAATCAGAAATAAT
>JAPMUY010002922.1:110000-120000 GCA_026901105.3 Galaxias olidus
TTGATGTTGTCTCCCGGTGTCAGAATCTTGCCGTTCTTTAGCCAGATGAGGTGAGGCTCTGGAACACCCTGTGCTGTGCACGTGAACACTGCGCTGCTCCCTGCTGGCCGGGAGACAGATTGCGGCCACTGCAGGAACTCAGGAGGAGCTGTGGGGTGGGGAAATTAGTTATAGATTACAACTAGAGGTTGAGAGAGAGAGAGAGAGTGAGAGAGAGAGAGAGAGAGAGAGAGAGAGAGAGAGAGAGAGCGAGAGAGAGAGAGAATGTTTCCGTTTGTGTGTGTGAAAGAGTGTGCCACTGTGCATGTACGGTATGTGTTGTAGGTAAGTACCACTTGCAGTACCACTACTTACACAGTCGTCAGATAGGGGTGAGTAGGTAAGTACCGCTTGCAGTACCACTACTTACACAGTCGTCAGATAGGGGTGAGTAGGTAAGTACCACTTGCAGTACCACTACTTACACAGCCGTCAGATAGGGGTGAGTAGGTAAGTGAGCAATTTTACCCTGGCTAATGAGAGATGACAGACTTGGTGAAAGATTATGGAGAAACTTTTATTCGTTCATTTGCTTGTGATTAAAGTCTTCACATGGGTAAATATAAGAAGATGTACTGGTCTCTGCTGTGACATCATCATCTCCAGCGATGGCTTACAGACTCCTCCTCAGTGTCACCTCCTCTCCTCCTCTCCTCCTCCTCCACACTCCTCAGTGTCACCTTCTCTCCTCCTCTACACTCCTCCTCCTCCTCTCCTCCTCTCCTCCTCCTCCACACTCCTCAGTGTCACCTTCTCTCCGCCTCTACACTCCTCAGTGTCACCTCCTCTCCTCCTCTCCTCCTCTACACTCCTCCTCCTCCTCTCCTCCTCCTCCTCTCCTCCTCTACACTCCTCAGTGTCACCTTCTCTCCTCCTCTCCTCCTCCTCCTTTACACTCCTCAGTGTCACCTCCTCTCCTCCTCTCCTCCTCCTCTCCTCCTCCTCTCCTCCTCTCCTCCTCTCCTCCTCCTCCTCTCCTCTCTTATAGCACCAGATGGGAACAGATGCAGCCTCCCCACTACCTCTCCTCTTCAAAGCAGACGCATATCTAGTCTGTGATGCCATCCTCTCTACCTCTCCCTCTCCCCCTCTCTCTCTCTCTCTCTCTCTCTCTCTCTCATCCCATCTCATTCACATCTCATTGATCTACAAGGCCCCCCCCCCTCCTCTCGTTAAAATGGTCCTGCCCACTGCTCTATTGTCAGGCCTCTGGGAAGAGACCAGGAGGACAGGGCGGGGGGTGTGGGTCGGCTGAAAGGCCATGGGTCATGGGGGGTTAGGAGAGAGAGAGGGATGGGGGGGTGACCTGGGGAGGGAGGAGTGGAGCTGAAAAGGCAGCCATTAATCAGAGGTGGGATGGGGGGGGGGGGGGGGCTTTTACTAATGGACGCTGGGAACGAGCAGATGATTCCTCCTGAACCTCGTAAAACATTTAAGGGGAATAACCGGAGCGCTCAGCCTGATTTACATCAGTGGTCAGTGACAGCAGTTTGTGCTTTACAGTGCAGTAACAGCAACAATAACCAAACTAACACACACACACACACACACACACACACACACACACTAGTGACAGCAGTTTGTGCTTTACAGTGCAGTAATAGCGACGATAACAGCTCCTTAAACATCCTCTGGAGACTGCCTGACTGTGTAGGAAAGCCATTAGACAGGAATGTCAGACAAGAGATGCAACCCTGTAAATGTGTGGCTACCGGTTAGTGACAAACACACACACACACACACACACACACACACACACACACACACACACACACACACACCCACACTAACACAAGCACACAGACTAACACAAACACACACCCACACTAACACAAGCTCACAGACTGACACAAAAATGTACGACCAAACTAACACAAACACAAATGAACACGGACACAAACAAACTAATACGCACACACAACCAAACTAACACAAATACACAGGCTAACAAAATCACACAACCAAACTAACACAAATACACAGGCTAACAAAATCACACAACCAAACTAACACAAATACACAGGCTAACACAATCACACAACCAAACTAACACAAATACACAGACTAACACAATCACACAACCAAACCAACACAAATACACAGACTAACACAACTAAACTAACATAACTAATACAAACACAAACGAACACGCACACAAATCCAAACTAACACAAACGCAAACTAACACAAACACAGACAAACTTACATACATGCACACACAAACCAAGCCACACACACAAACAAACACCTCTGCATCAGGTCTCTGTGGAGAAACAGAGAGAGAAAGCTCAGTTCTCTGGCCTCTCTGAGGAGCTGTTAGTGGTATTGTTTCCTATGTTGAACCAACACTTGAGTTCATGGAGGCCTCCATCAGATGCGAGCCCCTGCAGACTGACAGGGCAGCTTTAAGCACTGTTCACTGACTCTATGGGCCTTTCACTTCAACTCAAGCAGCTTGGAGAACTGAAAACCAGTTACGGAGGAAAAACACCCTTAATTACAGGTCCTCTCTGAGGGTGTGTGTGTGTGTGTGTGTGTGTGTGTGAGACAGATTGTCATTGTCACTGTGTTTGCAGACAGAGCTGCCCAGCTGCTCTTCCCACCAGTCCCACAGACAGACAGAGAGAGGGGACACGGGGGGAGAGGGGGGGAGTTAAAGGGAGACTTAGGGTTAGGATGCAGGTTTGACGAGTTCCTCACTTCAAGTGAAAAAGAGACGGGGTTCATTGTTTGAATGAATGGGAGCTATATTTTAGTGTGCGTGTGTGTGTGTGTGTGTGTCTGGGGGGGGGGGGTCTACTCCCCAGCCCCTCCCTGTCCTGAGGTAAAGTGCACTTTTCACACTTGAACTTGATGGAGAGAATGAGAGGGAAAAGATGGAGTGATATTTGCCGTTCTGAGTGGAAAAATAAACACTGTGTCTAAATAATGACAAACACTCAATGGAACTGTTTCCCAAAGAACAGTGATGTACCACTCACTCACTCTCTCACTCTCTCAGTCACTCTCTCACTCTCACTCTCTCAGTCACTAATAAAAACAATCCTACAATTGAAATAGGGGTTAACTGATTTTTATTTTAAATGTGGTCACTCTGTTGACACACATTAACGTGTCTCAAGATCTTCAGAAATGTCCCCAATCAAAGGACAGACCTCAAAGAATTATCCACATAAACTTTAAAAAGGCTGCCAACAACAAACAACCTAAACGTTGATATTTATTTGTCTCTGTGGGCCCCAAACCCAGATCACCGTGCCCCTATATTATGATGAGAACTTCCTGACACTATGACCTCAACCAGATACACAATATATGCACATAAATATCCACAGCATGAATATGCAGCGGCAGCCCGCTCTGCGTATGCATGAGGAATGTAAAGCAGAGGATCCTGGGAACGTCTCTGTAGGGGCCCCAGAGACACACGGGGCCTTACTAACCCTCTGTGGGGTGGAAACAATGGCTGACGGGGTCTCTTTGTGGCGTCACAGACCCCCCTTTCATTCACCCTTGACCCCCTGACCCCTGAACTTGGCCTTGCCTCCTTTAGGGCCCAGCAGCTGAGACAGGGACAAGTGGGTCCCGGATACAGGGCGGAGTGTGTGTGTGTGTGTGTGTGTGTGTGTGTGTGTGTGTGTGTGTGTGTGTGTGTGTTTGTGTATGTGTCCGTATCACTGTTCTATCACAGAGCTGCCAATCAAACCCTCTCAATCTCCATCGTCTCCAACAACAAACACTCCCATCCCACCCTCCCATACTCAGAGCCCCACCCCCCGGCTGCCTCACACATCATTTCCTGCGAGCCTGCTGGGAAAGGGGAGTCAGGGGTTAAGGGTCAGGGGTGATCCCTCAATCTGACACAATTATTCTGCTCTGCCTCTTCCCCCTGCTCTCTTTCTCTCTTTCCCTCTCTATCTCTCTCTGTCTGTCTTTCTATGTCTCTCTCTTTCAATCTATTATTCTTCTACCTCTTTTAATCTCTCTCTCTTATCCCTTTATCATGCTATTTTATTGAGACTTCTCTCCACTGAAATATCTGACCCACTTCTGCCCACCTTTCAGTATGAGAATATGTCTGTCCCCTTCTTACAGTGCAGATCTTACATTTTTCAGTATGGGGTTATAAATATATATGTTCGTCTTGACTTTGAATATTGACTTCTTCTGCTTTGTGCCACTCTGCTGCTTACAGATGGTGACTATCTATTGTCTAGGATACATCTGTTAGAGTCTACCCCCCCCCCCTCACACACACACACACACACACACACACACACACACACACACACATACATACACACAGCCTCAGGGCGCCTATAATGGTCCTGGTGCAGATGTGACCTAAAGATGGCTGGTGTGACCTTGAAGTTAAATAAAGGTCATCTAATAATACTCTGCAGCATGCCTCGTTCCCCTTAACTTGACCTTTCAGGCTGGGACAAAGGAGGTTTCTGGCCAAGTTCAAGTGGCACACAGAGACTGGAGGGTGAGGATGATGAAGATGATGAGCTGCAGGCACACATTGAGGAGGGGTACATGGGCCTGAGGTCTGGTTTAACATAGGACCTCAACCCATCTCCATACGTACCAGACACACCTCTGCACTCCCACACAGACCACAGCATAGACCGCTTACTGTTTGGATGTTGTGTTTGTTTATCTGTTGTGTTTGTTTGATTGTTGTGTTTGTTTGTATGTTTGGTTTATCTGTTGTGTTTGTTTGATTATTGTTTTAGTCTGTTGTGTTTATTTATATGTTTGGTTTATCTGTTGTGTTACTTTAAACGTTTTGTTTGTATGTGGTGTTTTTTTTTCTCTGTAGTGTTTGCTTGATTGTTGTTTTAGTCTGCTGTGTTTTTGCTTATCTGTTGTGTTTGTTTATATGTTTGGTTTATCTGTTGTGTTTGTTTATATGTTTGGTTTATCTGTTGTGTTTGTTTATCTGTTGTGTTTGTTTATATGTTTTGTTTGTATGTGGTGTTTTTTTTTCTCTGTAGTGTTTGCTTGATTGTTGTTTTAGTCTGCTGTGTTTGTTTCTCTGTTGTCTTAGGTCTGTCTCTCGTGTGTGTTTGTGGTGTGACAGCCTTTCCAACAGTGTCCAGGTGGGTCTCTCAGTACTGGTCAATACATTTATGAATATTTAGTAGAACAGCTAGCATCTACATTGATGAAGGTAACCACTTCATCTATAACTATTGATTAGAGGTCTGTGGGAGAAACAGGCCACCAGAGCAGTAGAGAGAGAGAGAGAGAGAGAGAGAGAGAGAGAGAGAGAGAGAGAGAGAGAGAGAGAGAGAGAGAAAGAGAGAGAGAGAGAGAGAGAGAGAGAGACAGAGAGAGAGAGAGAGAGGCACGCTACAATGGAGCATCACATCTACACAGGTCTGCTGTGGAGACCCAACGGATGTGTCTGTGTGCATACAGGGTCATAATGAGCTTAAAGAGCACACTGGCGTAATGATAAGCATAAGGTATCTATAATAAGATGTGTCTGTGTGTATACAGGGTCGTATTGAGCTTAAAGGGCAGGCTGGCTTGGTAAGCATAAGGTATCTATAATAAGATGTGTCTGTGTGTATACAGGGTCATATTGAGCTTAAAGGGCAGGCTGGCTTGGTAAGCATAAGGTATCTATAATAAGATGTGTCTGTGTGTATACAGGGTCGTATTGAGCTTAATGGGCAGGCTGGTATGTGGTATGTATGTGTGTAACTATGGGGATGGAACTGTACAGACAGCGACAAACATGTTCATACAAATAAATACTGTATGTTTACAGAAATACTGTATGTTCACAGAAATACTGTATGTTTACAGAAATACTGTATGTTTATAGAAATACTGTATGTTTACAGAAATACTGTATGTTCATAGAAATACTGTATGTTCACAGAAATACTGTATGTTCATAGAAATACTGTATGTTCATAGAAATACTGTATGTTCATAGAAATACTGTTTGTTTACAGAAATACTGTATGTTTACAGAAATACTGTATGTTCATAGAAATACTGTATGTTTATAGAAATACTGTATGTTCATAGAAATACTGTATGTTCATAGAAATACTGTATGTTTATAGAAATACTGTATGTTTATAGAAATACTGTATGTTTATAGAAATACTGTATGTTTATAGAAATATGTTCACAGAAATACTGTATGTTTATAGAAATACTGTATGTTTATAGAAATATGTTCACAGAAATACTGTATGTTCATAGAAATACTGTATGTTCATAGAAATACCGTATGTACACCACTGACTGTTTTAAAAGAGAAGCACAGGGTTCTTCATGGTTAAAGAATGGCCCCTAAAGAAACTCCACAGGAAACCAAAGATACAGAACGAACCATCAGATCAGCAGAGATATCAGGTCTGCAATTAAGAGGAGGAAGAAGAGGAGCAGGAGGAGAAGGAGAAGGAAGAGGAGGAGGAAGAGCAGGAGGAGGAGGAAGAGGAAGAAGACGAAAAGGATTCAGAGGTAGAAGAGGATGAGAAGTATTAAGAGAATGAGAAAGAGCAAGAGAAGGAAGAGGAGGGGGCAAAGGCATAGGAAGAGGAGGAGGAAGAGGAGGAGGAAGAGGGGGAAGAGTAGGAGTAAGGGTCATCTAGCCCAGTCCATTACCTGTGTCCAGCTGAACCCCAACATCAATACCCCCCCCCCCCCCACTCATCACAAGACGGTTGCCGTAGAGACACAAAACCCTCCCCCTGGCTTGGGTTCATAGTTCAGAGGTCACTGGATAAGGGGGGGGGGGGGGTGACATCAACCTCCAAGCTCACGGTCAAATCTACCAGAGGCTAATGTAGGCTGACCTTCACATACATACACACACACACACACACACACACACACACACACACACACACACACACACACACACACACACACACACACACACTTGGATACACACACACACACACACACACACACACACACACACACACACACACACACACACACACACACACACACACACACACACACACACACACACACACACACACACACACACACACACACGTGGCCTGTCCTTCTCCTAATTACTTTCATCCCTCCATCCTGCTCTCCTCTGTCCCATCCCCCCATCTCCACGCCCATCCAGGGTTGTGTGTGTGTCAGGTGCTCCCAGGGGCGCTAGGCTACATCAGAGTGTGTGTGTCTCTCTCTGTGTGTGTGTGTGTGTGTCTGTGTTCCCCAGAGAGCCAGTAGTATCTAGACGACGCTGAGCCATCATCAGGTTGTGCGTGTGTGTCTGTGTGTGTGTCCATATATCTGTCCAATACGTTTGTATAGGCCCTGTCTCCATATACATAGGTGTATTGATGTGTGTGTTTTGGATGTTTGTGTGTATATGTTTCCAGGTGTGTTATTGTGTGTGTGTGTGTGTGTGTGTGTGTGTGTGTGTGTGTGTGTGTGTGTGTGTGTGTGTGTGTGTGTGTGTGTGTGTGTGTGTGTGTGTGTGTATATGTGTCTAGGTGTGTGAGTGTTCAGGTGTGGTGTGTGTGTGTCTGTGTGTGTGTGTCTAGGTGTGTCCAGGTGTGGTGTGGTGTGGTGTGTGTGTGTGTATGTGTGTGTATGTGTCCAAGTGTGTGTGTGTGTGTGTGTGTGTGTGTGTGTGTGTGTGTGTGTGTGTGTGTGTGTGTGTGTGTGTGTGTGTGTGTGTGTGTGTGTGTGTGTGTGTGTGTGTGTGTGTGTGCGTGTACCAGGTGTGTTTGTGTGTGAGTGTGTGTGTGTGTGTGTGCGTGTACGTGTCCAGGTGTGTTTGTGTGTGTGTGTGTGTGTGTGTGTGTGTGTGTGTGTGTGTGTGTGTGTGTGTGTGTATGTGTCCAGGTGTGTGTGTGTGTGTGTGTGTGTGTGTGTGTGTGTGTGTGTGTGTCCAGGTGTGTGTGTGTGTGTGTGTGTGTGTGTGTGTGTGTGTGTGTGTGTGTGTGTGTGTGTGTGTGTGTGTGTGTGTGTGTGTGTGTGTGTGTGTGTGTGTGTGTGTGTGTGTGTGTGTGTGTGTGTGTGTGTGTGTGTGTGTGTGTGTGTGTGTGCTCACCCTGCACCACCAGTCGGCCCAGCGCGGTGCGTCTCATCCTGGTGCCGGGTCTGTTGGCAGAGCAGACGTAGACCCCAGAGTGCTGCAGTGTGGCGTCTGATATCATCAGGTTCCCCGTGCCCAGCACCTGGATCCCCTCCACCCCGATGGAGCGGCCGTCTACACAGGGACAGGGGAGGAGGAGGAGGAGGAGGAGGGAGATCCAGAGGAGGAGGAGGAGAGAGGGAGATCCAGAGGAGGAGGAGGAGGAGGAGGAGGAGGAGGAGGAGGAGATCCAGTGTTATTCAGCGTGGGTACCATAGCACAGCCTCTAACCCTGACACACATCCATCCAGTGTTATTTAGCAAGCTTTACTATTGCTGTTATTTGAAAACATTGCTGTTAAACTTTACAGTACTGCTGCTGAGTGCTAAAACGTTACCGAGGCGACTCCATGACACAATGGGCCTGGGGTTGCCGGTGGCGATGCATTCCAAGATGGCGGTCTGGTGGACGGAGATGGTGAGGTTCTGTGGACCAGACAGGATCAGCGGCTCCTTGTAGACCCTAGGAGCAGCACCTAGAGGGGGGAGACGGGGGAGAGAGGGGGGAGAGACGGGGGAGAAAGAGGGGTGAGAGACAGGGGGAGAAAGAGGGGGGAGAGACAGGGGGAGAAAGAGGGGGGAGAGACAGGGGGAGAAAGAGGGGGGAGAGGAGTGGATAGAGACAATGAGATTTTTTATTTTTTATTACTATTTAAATATAAGTAAACTTAATGTGCCTTATTTTTATGATGATGATGATGATTATTATTATTATTTTAGTTTTTTTAATTACTATGATTATTATCATTATGATTATTATTATTGTGTATTATTATAGTTATTGTGTATTATTATTTGTATTATTATTTTAATTATTATGATTTTTATTATTATTATTTAGATTATTGTGTATTATTATTGTTATTATTATTATATATTATTACCTGTGACAGTGAGCTGGGCCTCGTGACTGTAGCGTGTGTTAGCGATGTTTTTAGCCACACAGCGGAACACACCACCATCCCCTCTACGCACTCCTGTGATCTGGAGGATCCCGTAGGGCAGCAGGGTGTACCTTTAGACATAACACATATAAAACAATATGGAATATATTCATAATAAGGACAGACTCCTGTGATCTGGAGGATCCCGTAGGGCAGCAGGGTGTACCTTTAGACATAACACATATAAAACAATATGGAATATATTCATAATAAGGACAGACTCCTGTGATCTGGAGGATCCCGTAGGGCAGCAGGGTGTACCTTTAGACATAACACATATAAAACAATATGGAATATATTCATAATAAGGACAGACTCCTGTGATCTGGAGGATCCCGTAAGGCAGCAGGGTGTACCTTTAGACATAACACATATAAAACAATATGGAATATATTCATAATAAGGACAGACTCCTGTGATCTGGAGGATCCCGTAGGGCAGCAGGGTGTACCTGAGACACAGTAGATCAGTTCTGAGTGTGTGTTTCTGATCAGTGTTAAGTGTGTTTCTGATCAGTGTGTGTGTGTGTGTGTGTGTGTGTGTGTGTGTGTGTGTGTGTGTGTGTGTGTGTGTGTGTGTGTGTGTGTGTGTGTGTGTGTGTGTGTGTGTGTGCAGTGTGTGTGTGTGTGTGTGTGTGTGTGTGTGTGTGTGTGTGTGTGTGTGTGTGTGTGTGTGTGTGTGTGTGTGTGTGTGTGTGTGTGTGTGTGTGTGTGTGTGTGTGTGTGTGTGTGTGTGTGTGTGTGTGTGTGTGTGTGTGTGTGTGTGTGTGTGTACCTGCTGTCATCAGTGCTGAGCGTGGTCTTGTTCCTCTCCCAGCTGATGTTGGCCTCTGGGATCCCGTTCACCTGGCAGGTGAGTCTGGCCACGCCCCCTTCGTCCACTG
>JAPMUY010002922.1:125000-127500 GCA_026901105.3 Galaxias olidus
AGAGAGAGAGAGAGAGAGAGAGAGAGAGAGAGAGAGAGAGAGAGAGAGAGAGAGAGAGAGAGAGAGAGAGAGAGAGAGAGAGCGAGAGGGAGAGAGAGAGACAGAGAGAGAGGGAGAGAGAGAGAGCGAGAGAGATAGAGAGACGGAGAGAGAGAGAGAAAGAGAGAGTTCAAACAGCGTGGTTTGCTGAGACACAGCCCTCTGCCAGAGAAGGGGGTGAACTTGCACTTGACTTTGCTCCATTGTGATTGATAGCTCAGTTACTTTGTCCATCCCCTCTTCCCCCGCCTCTCTTTCCCATTCTCTCTCTCTTTCACTCTTTCACACCCCCCCCCCCCCCCCCCCCCCCCCTTAATTCCCCAAACAACCCCACCACGGCAGTGAATGCCATTAAGTCATTGAGGGAGGAGAGGGAACAAACAATGGCAGAAGTGGTGTTGGGGGAAGGAGGGAGGGAGGGAGGGGGGGGACACAAGTTGTGATGACTTCAATGGAGTCTGGCTGGAAGTCTTGTCTAGTGCTCCCCCCCCCCCCTCCCCCTCCCCTCCTCTCCTCCTCCTCTCTTGTCCATCCGTCATCCTCCACTCAGGGGGGGACAACATCTGCCCCCTCCAGGCCCCAGCACCCGCCCTTACTCTTCATCTTGGGGGTGACTTTCCCAGGCCTTCTCCCTCCTCTTCCTCCCCGCCGACAGCCACGCCCGTCTCCCCGCTCCGCCTCTTAATTTCCCTGACATCTCCTACATCATCCTCCTGTTCTCTCTCTCTCTCTTTCTATAACCCCCTCTCCCCTAATATCAAATTCTCCCCTTTTCTCCCAGCTGTTTCCGATATTAAACTCTGTGGCACGGGGAGCAGAACGGATCAGAACAGAGAAACAGAGAAACAGGGGGTTGTGGGTACTGAACAGATGAAGAGAGGAGCAGGGGCTTGTGGGTACTGAACAGAGGAACAGAGAAACAGGGGGTTGTGGGTACTGAACAGATGCAGCAGGGTGGGACGAGGGGCGGAGGCTGGCGTCTGGGAACCCCTGTGACCTCATCCGCTCTTTAACAACAATAACAATACACAGCTCCAGACAAAACAACAACATCATCAACTAGAACCCCTGTGAGCGCCACAGGCCCGATAGGCAGCTGCTCCTCTCTTTCTCCTGCTCTCTCATCTTTTAATCCCTTTCTCACACTCTCTCTTTCCCCCCATCCTCATTGTTAGTCAGTCAATTCTAAACCCATTCCTCATACAAACAAACAAACCAACCAGAAAAACAAACAGAACATTCAATCCAAACAGAGAGAAACCATGGCAACATTCAGTCAAAGAGAACCGTGTGCCAGAAGGGAAATATATTACCACAGAGGACCAGGAGGAGATGTGTGTTTACTGTTACATCGGCTCTACTCTACTCTACTCTGCTCTGCTCTGCTCTGCTCTGCTCTGCTCTACTCTACTCTACTCTGCTCTGCTCTGCTCTGCTCTACTCTAATCCATTCTACTCTACTCTGCTCTGCTCTACTCCACTCCATTCTGCTCTGCTCCGCTCCGCTCCGCTCCGCTCCACTCCGCTCTGCTCTGCTCTGCTCTGCTCTGCTCTACTCCACTCCATTCTGCTCTGCTCTGCTCTGCTCTACTCCACTCCATTCTGCTCTGCTCTGCTCTACTCTACTCTGCTCTGCTCTACTCTGCTCTGCTCTACTCTACTCTACTCTATTCTACTCTGCTCTGCTCTGCTCTGCTCTGCTCTACTCTGCTCTGCTCTACTCTGCTCTACTCTGCTCTGCTTTACTCTGCTCTGTTCTACTCTGCTCTACTCTGCTCTACTCTACTCTGCTCTGCTCTACTCTACTCTACTCTATTCTACTCTGCTCTGCTCTGCTCTGCTCTACTCTCCTCTACTCTACTCTGCTCTACTCTCCTCTGCTCTGTTCTACTCTGCTCTACTCTGCTCTGCTTTACTCTGCTCTGTTCTACTCTGCTCTACTCTACTCTATTCTACTCTATTCTACTCCGCTCTGCTCTGCTCTGCTCTGCTCTACTCTCCTCTGCTCTATTCTACTCTGCTCTGCTCTGCTCTGCTCCCGTATATACCACTACATACAGACTATTAAAATAAGACAGACAACAGAAAAATACCTACTTAAACCATCTGCACTGCATATCAAATAAAAAGTCTAAAATGTATGCCCTATAGAATATACTTATATTTGACATCCGATGGACCGTATAAATGCCCTTTTCTATATCCATGTATATCTCCCAGTGTTAAAACCTATGCCCTCATCCATTATGGTCGCTATGGGTGCAGCCTATCTCCCAGTGTTAAAACCTATGCCCTCATCCATTATGGCCGCTATGGGAGCAGCCTATCTTCCAGTGTTAAAACCTATGCCCTCATCCATTATGGCCGCTATGGGAGCAGCCTCTCTCCAAGTGTTAAAACCTATGCCCTCATCCATTATGGCCGCTATGGGAGCAGCCTATCTTCCAGTGTTAAAACCTAT
>JAPMUY010002922.1:132500-167500 GCA_026901105.3 Galaxias olidus
GGGGCTAGGGGTCAGGGGTCAACCATTGTCTGCCCTTAGGGTGTCTGCAGGACTGTCTGTTGTGTCTGACCATGGCTGTGACTGCAATGAACACAATCTGTCTCACCAAAACTCATGCTTCAGTTTGACTTCATAAAGACTTATTACTTTTGATCTTAACTAGCATTGCTCACAAACAAAGTTACAAAGTTATTTGAATATTGGTTACATATTTGGTTAATTGATACGAGTGAATTGTTAAATGATAGTACCATAATATCACAGAACTATGTTGGAAGTTCTTACAACAGTGAAATAGATGAGTTTACCTCAAGGTCACTCAAAAACAAAAGTTGCTCCTATATTCAGAGTTGGAAAAACGTGGCAATTGATTCTCTTTATGCACTCCTGTCCTGGGCCTATTGATCACCACCAGCTAAACAGCTCCATTAAGCATAAGGCCAGAAATAAGACACTGAAACCACGGCAAAAAAAATACATTTTTAGATTTAGACCTGGCGCATGAACTTTACGCATAGCACACAGCACCAGACCTTAGCGCATCAGCCAACTGACACGTGAAAGAAATAAACTCGAATTAAACTAAACAAACTTAAAAACTAAACAAATTGTGAGGCTAACAAAACAGACAACATCCTATACATTTTATTGCCATGAATCCGAAAAGGTAGGCTATATTAAGCCTATTTTATTAATCGCCAAACTATCCGCTCTATTGGTGCAACAAAAAAACAAAACATATATTCTAGTTTATGCAACAGTGTGTGCACAATTTAATGGTTGATAAAAAAAATTATGCTGATATTATTCAGAATGCAGCAGAAGTCATCAAGGTTAACATAATCAGTGCGGGGACTCGTAAGGCAACCCTCAAGGTTGCCATTACGCGCCTATACGTTGGTACACTGCTAACCCTCTGCATTACGATAACAGACCATGAACTTGACATTCACTGCGGCCAAATTCTGTCATAGATACCATGGATTTACAATACAATTAAAAAACGTCAATCCATAGATACATGATAAACGCATTGACATGTCTATGTTTACAATGTGTTTTGAACCAACTTTTTGGACCTTACGGACTTGAGTTTCGGTTATTTAAAAAAAAAAAACAGGCTAACCCTAGCTAAGCTTTTAAATGATATGTATAAAATATAAACAATAAACGTCTATTAAGCGTTATCAGGACATATTATATAAGATGAGACACGATTTAAACATGGATTAGCCTTCACACTTTAAACCAAATTACTAAACATAGATTACACACATTAACAACAGACGTTCTGCCATTTAACTGTATGATTGCTAGCCTACTATGAATAAACGGTTAATAACTAAGCATATTACCTGAAGAAACGAGCGCCGATAGGAAAAGCTGGATAATCCACATGTGATTCATGATTTGGTTATGATCCGTTTTAGTTGTAAAGTCAAATCAAGCCAACTAATTGCGAACTGAAGACCATTAGATCGTTAATTAAGCTTCAGATCAGTATAAAATAAAAAAAACTCTACAGAACCAAAGATAACAGTCCTTTCGGATAAGCAATATTTATCACCATAAACTTAATTCAAACAAAATTCAACAAAACATCTTGGCGTCGGAATTGCCACAGTCTAACGGGCTGGCTTCTGGACTCGTTCAAGGCTGCTTTGAGAATGACCAGCCTGTCACAATAGAGAGTCCGTCGCGGAGTCTGGGGGTGGGGTGGTGGGGTGCGGTAGGGGGGCTGGTAGCTATTGTTGTCCCCTCAGATACCTTGGTCATTGAATGGACACTGATACAACTACTACCGCGGCCGGCGAAGCAAGAGGGCATGTAATCTAGCCAATGAGAAGACGGGGGCCAGTCCGAGGGGCGGGCCACATCACACCTCTTGTAGCGTTCCCATGATTCAACATAATTAAAGGTTCTTCACAGCAACCATGCTTAAGTAATTGCAAGAGAGAGTAAGTAGTTGAGAAACATGGTAGTTGCAGCTCGATTGAGTCAAGCAGCACTGACTAATAGTAATAATAATAGCTGTTCTCTCAAAGAGAAGCTAAACCTTTAAAACACCATGTTTACACAGAAAAAAAGCACAAAATGTTAGATCACACATAGCTTAAGTAAATAATGTTCACTGTTGGAAATTGTGTCGTCACTGATTTTTCTAAGGTTCAGATTTCCTCCCAGAGGGTTTGGAACAGAGAATACATCTTTACATGCCACGTCTTTCCCATTGACCCTCAGAATGGAGTTTTCTTACTGAAAACAAACCAGAATAAAAACAAACTAGTTCTAATTGAATGAGAAATAAAAAAAACATTCACAGCCAGCTCATAGTCTCAGTCCCAGCATCCTGCCCCGGCCCCCTCCAATACAAAAATCCAGCTTAAGAAGGAAAAACAAACACATCCAATCAGCCCTAAGTCAGCCCCCTTACATCCTTTCATTTCATGTTATTAGATTCAGGAATGGCATCAGGGATATATTGAAACGTTATCTCTGCAAACTACTTCATTCTCTTTCTCTCTGTCACACACACACACACACACACACACACACACACACACACACACACACACACACACACACACACACACACCCTTTCAAATTACACCCACATACACCCAAACACTGCCTCTTTTTGTAGTGGTTCTAATTAGCTCATTAGCGTGTTAGCTATATTCCCAGTTTCTCTCTCTCTGGCTTCTAATCGCCATGGTTCCCTGCTCCGCTCTCAAAGGGCAGCCTGTCCAGCTGCCGAGGCCTGCCGGAGAAGCAGACTGAAGAGGCCGGGAAACAAAGGCCAGATCAGATAACCACTGATGAGTCTAATTAGAGACTCTCTCAGGCAGCATTAGAGGCCCTTCTGAAATGCACGCAAACTCAGTGTTCATTTTCTTTCTTAATGATTCTACATTAACAGAGCCTGATGTCTGCCGCCTGTGTCTTCTGTGTGGCCCCCTGCGGTGAGTCTGTCAAGGAGCCCTGGGACCATGCGGACGCTATCACACTGCCCTTAGGAAGCCAGCTACACACACCCACCCTGTCAGAGAGATGGCTTATGATGTCACACCAATAAACTGCTTGTTTTCTGTTTGTTTTAAGGTTTGTTTATTTAGGTGTTTTCTAATGCACAAAGACCCATGTCATTTGCTCTATATATACACAACCCTGTGAACAATCAACCAATCAACCCATCAACCCAACTAAACCCACAGGTGACAAACATTAATCTAATCAGGCCCCCCTTGCTTCAGTCTGGTGTGTGATGTACACACACAGCACACACACACACACACACACACACACACACACACACACACACACACACACACACTTGTTTTCTGTTTGTTTTAAGGCTTGTTTTCTGTTTGTTTTAAGGCTTGTTTTCTGTTTGTTTTAATGTTTGTTTTCTGTTTGTTTTAAGGTTTGTTTTCTGTTTGTTTTTTAATGTTTGTTTTAAGGTTTGTTGTAAGGTTTGTTTTAAGGTTTGTTTTCTAATGTGTTATGCTGGTGTCTTTGCTCTTGGTCAGGGCTCCCTTACAACAAAACAACATCTCAACAGGACCCTGGTTAAATTAGGAATAAATTATTATCTATGTCGCAATCCTCCCTTCTCTTTCCCTCCATTCTTTATGTACACACGCACACGGACGCATGCACACACACACACACACACACACACACACACACACACACACACACACACACACACACACACACACACACACACACACACACCCTTCGTCATTCCAGAGCTTCTTACTGTAGGTTGCTAGGCTTCAATAATTTAGTATTCTTGGTTGTGACTCTGGATCACCTTGGACCTTCATCACTATCTGAGAATGACTCTACCAAGGCCAGGACCAGAGCAACACAAAACACCTGTGACAGAATGTTATATTAGACATACCATAATATAAGGAGAGTTACTATAGCAACCTGTTTGAATGTCCAACCTCAGTCAGTGTGTCTCCCTTAAACAGCGCCTGGGGCAAGTAAACACTGTAAGGGATACAGACTGAGACGTAACAGAGTCTGGGGCAGGTAAATACTGTAAGGGAAACAGACTGAGACTTTACAGGGTCTGGGGCAGGTAAATACTGTAAGGGAAACAGACTGAGACTGAACAGGGTCTAGGGCAGGTAAATACTGTAAGGGAAACAGACTGAGACTTTACAGGGTCTAGGGCAGGTAAATACTGTAAGGGAAACAGACTGAGACTTTACAGGGTCTGGGGCAGGTAAATACTGTAAGAGATACAGACTGAGACTTTACAGGGTCTAGGGCAGGTAAATACTGTAAGAGATACAGACTGAGACTGAACAGGGTCTGGGGCAGGTAAATACTGTAAGAGATACAGACTGAGACGTAACAGAGTCTGGGCAGGTAAATACTGTAAGGGAAACAGACTGAGACTGAACAGGGTCCGGGCAGGTAAATACTGCAGGAACAGCTACTCATACAGACACACACAGCTAAGTGGAGAGGCTCTGACTGATATTAGCAAAAAAAAGGTCTGGATGATGACTTACTTTCCTTTGAACATAATATAATTTTGTAAATCTAATATTTAACTGAGCAGACTGCCCTCTAGTAGTCAGCACTGGTCACTGCAGTGTGTTTGCATGATTAGGATCAGGTGAGCTAAACGTGTTGAAATGAACGACTATGCCCAGCGGTACTGAACCCTCACTGGATCAGCTCACCCATCAACACAAACTCAATCCCTAAACTCCTTGAGGAAGGTGTCATGGAGGAGCAGGAAGTTGTCACTGTGCACGTCTCTGAACAGCAGGGTGCCCCACAGTGAGGCTCCCCTTCAGCTTGCTGCTGTTTGCTTTGCCTTCTACTAATCTGCTGCCAATCTAAAAACCTTGTCAGCAGCCACAGCTTAGGCAGGGAGCACAGACGCAGAAACACTGCACACGTTACCTTGGTGATCCACCCTCACAGAACCAGAAACGCGTGCACTGACCGAGATAGTGTGCGAAGGAAAGAGACAGATGGAAAGGAAGAAAGATAGAGAGAAGAGAGAGAGAGAGAGAGAGAGAGAGAGAGAGAGAGAGAGAGAGAAAGGGAGAGAGAAAGGGAGAGAGAAAGGGAGAGAGCGATAAGGATTCTCTACTGGCAGACAGTAGACTGCTGGGAGCAGATTTGAATACATTCAAATGAGTTCCTCTGAGACCAGTTGATAGTACTACGCAACTGTTATAATCCTAATGAAACAAAAGTACCATTTGTGTGAAGTACACCATGACATCATCATTTCGTAACTAAGGAAGGAGGAAGAAGGGAGACTCTTACTTTAAAGAAGAGGTTAGGGGTTAGGTTATGAACCCTACAGGTCAGGGTGAGGGAGAGGGGGGACAGATGGAGAGAGAGAAGGGAGACTCTTACTTTAAAGAGAGAGAGAGAGAGAGAGAGAGAGAGAGAGAGAGAGAGAGAGAGAGAGAGAGAGAGAGAGAGAGAGAGAGAGAGAGAGAGAGAGAGAGAGAGAGAGAGGGAGAGAGAGAGAGAGAGAGAGAGAGAGAGAGAGAGAGAGAGAGAGAGGGGAGGGTGTGTTGACCTTGTTCACCCTCTACCTCCCTTCCTGCTCAGGGTCAGATCCCATCACACCTGAACCAACCCTAACACAATGTCACTGAGCATCTCCTTCCTGCTCAGGGTCAGATCCCGTCACACCTGAACCAACCCTAACACAATGTCACTGAGCATCTCCTTCCTGCTCAGGGTCAGATCCCATCACACCTGAACCAACCCTAACACAATGTCATTGAATCTCCCTTGGTGCAGGTCAACACACACTGCACACCTTACACTTTTCACACAACACACATTGAACAACTGATTCCCAAAAACGCTGTAGGCTAAAATACAGCACTGTGGCTAATGGCTGGAGTTATCCTACTTACTCAAATGATGTTGATGTTATTCCCAAAGGGCAGTTTGGTGGGTTGGCTGTTTGGCTGAGATACCAGGTCTCCCTGCTCCGTGGGGGAGATGAAGAAGAGGATGATGATGTTTTGTGCTTCCTCTGCTGGCCATGGCCCTGCCTCCCTCAGGACCAGCGTTGCCATAGGGATCTGAGAAAGAACCTGAATGCTGATGCCCAGAACAAACCAAATCCAAAACATCCACAAACAACATAACTGGACCCTCCTCTCCCCATTGACTACGGTAGTCATCCTGGTAACTGTGATTCCTTAGTAATATTAATTGTCGTAGTCGGCCAATGTGCTTTGTAAAACACACTGTCAAACACAAGCTCATAACATTTCATAAGTAAGTTGTATTTTTACACACAAGTTGTTTTGAAAAGAAAAGGGAGTTCTATTTAGTGACAAAGCTTGTAAGGCCCACCAACATTGTGCAATACGTTCTGCTGAAATGTTCATGTAGGGCTCGTTGCTAGGGGCAGCTGCTTGGTTACTGTATTTTACTACTATTCAAATATTGAATATGTTTACTCTATGTATTTTACTACTCCTGCATGTTCTACTGAATTATATCACACTATTGGAGTACAAGGACAGCTCTTTTGTGACCCTTATCTTTTAAACATTTAAAACCTGACGCTATCCATGCAAAGGATACCAACGGCTACAGTAAAGGGTAGATATGTAAAAGACTGTGTCAGGCTTCAGAATATGGTGTTAGTAGTTGCTGACGGACGGTTTTACTGTCCTAAGTCAATAAAACGTTTGAGAATGATACACCTCATTGTCTTTTCACTGAATCCATACAGTGCATGTGTGTGTGAGTGTGTGTGTGAGAGTGTGATCTCTATTGCAGACCGATTGAGGTGTGTATGCCTAGACTCAGGGTCCCCCACAGAGTAGCGCTAGCCCCCAAGTATACTCACTCCAACACCAGCAGTGTTACCCCCCCTAGCATGTTCACTCACACAGAGTAGTGTTAGCCCCCCCTGTGTGTTCAGTCTCACAGAGTAGTGTTAGCCCCCCCTGTGTGTTCACTCACACAGAGTAGTGTTAGCCCCCCCTGTGTGTTCAGTCTCACAGAGTAGTGTTAGCCCCCCAGTATGTTCAGTCTCACAGAGGAGGGTTAGCCCCCCAGTATGTTCAGTCTCACAGAGTAGGGTTAGCCCCCCAGTATGTTCAGTCTCACAGAGTAGGGTTAGCCCCCCAGTATGTTCAGTCTGACACAGAGTAGTATTAGTCCCCCCTGTATGTTCATTCACACAGAGTAGTGCTAGCCCCCCCAGTATGTATACTCACACAGAGTAGTGTTGGCCCCCCCAGTATGTATACTCACACAGAGTAGTGTTAGCCCCCCCAGTATGTATACTCACACAGAGTAGTGTTAGCCCCCCCAGTATGTATACTCACACAGAGTAGTGTTAGCCCCCCCAGTATGTATACTCACACAGAGTAGTGTTAGCCCCCCCAGTATGTATACTCACACAGAGTGGTGTTAGCTCCCCCCACACAGAGTAGTGTTAGCCCCCCCCCCCAGTATGTATACTCACACAGAGTGGTGTTAGCTCCCCCCAGTATGTATACTCCCACAGAGTGGTGTTAGCCCCCCAGAGTATGTATACTCCCACAGAGTAGTGTTAGCCCCCCCAGTATGTATACTCACACAGAGTAGTGTTAGCCCCCCCCAGTATGTATACTCACACAGAGTAGTGTTAGCCCCCCAGTATGTATACTCACACAGAGTAGTGTTAGCCCCCCCAGTATGTATACTCCCACAGAGTAGTGTTAGCCCCCCCCCCCCCAGTATGTATACTCCCACAGAGTGGTGTTAGCCCCCACACAGAGTGGTGTTAGCCCCCCCCCCCCAGTATGTATACTCACACAGAGTAGTGCTAGCCCCCCCCCCACACAGAGCAGTGTTAGCCCCCCCCCCCCCAGTATGTATACTCCCACCCCCCCCCCACACAGAGCAGTGTTAGCCCTCACTCCCCCCAGTATGTATACTCACACAGAGTAGTGTTAGCCCCCCCCCCCCAGTATGTATACTCCCACAGAGTGGTGTTAGCCCCCCCCACACAGAGCAGTGTTAGCCCTCACTCCCCCCAGCATGTAGCATGAGCAGCACGAGCAGAAGAGAGAAGAGAGAGGCTTCTCTATTTGGTTTACCTAAGAACATTTGGTTTCTGCCACACAGAAAACAGACCTGTTCTATTCTGTTATTTTAGATGAAAACTATTTCACAACAGCAGCAAAGGTGATGAGAATGAACAGATGGACAGACGTCAGTTATAGTTCCTACAGAGAACAACCTGCAGACACAGAGACTCAATAGCAACAACATAGAAACATGTCAACAACAGCTGGGACGTGTAAAGCTAGCTGGTTTAGCCTGTAAGTATATCATATTTGTATTGACAGTCACAAGACAAAAACTTTATCATGAAACTAATAAATACAGTACTCAGTACAGTACAAGCAGAAAGTAGAATAGGACAGTCAGCACACAAATTGTTTCATTAATATTTGATTTATATATAAATGTTCCTAATGGAAATAACAAGCGAAATCATGGTGCAAATATCCTTTAATTAAACCCAGGACACACACACACACACACACACACACACACACAAAAGAGCAACATAAAGATAATACATAATATGATCTAAATACATTACATATTACAATATATGGATATTTCGTATTACAACATAAGGATGTACAATATAAGAATATTGTAGAGGATCAACCTGTAAAACAGTACTGGTTCTTTAAACATATTTCTATGTAATCCAAGTTCTCTAAGGGGGGAGTTCCCCCCCCCCCCCCTTAGAGGTGTGTCTCACTGTGTGACTGACAGACAGTATATAAGTGTTCATCTCTTCCAGGGAGATCCAGTCCTCAAGACTACTACTTACAAGGAGATCCAGTCAGCAAGACTACAACTTCCAAGGAGATCCAGTCAGCAAGACTACAACTTCCAAGGAGATCCAGTCAGCAAGACTATTACTTCCTAGGAGATCCAGTCAGCAAGACTACAACTTCCAAGGAGATCCAGTCAGCAAGACTATTACTTCCTAGGAGATCCAGTCAGCAAGACTACTACTTCCAAGGAGATCCAGTCAGCAAGACTACTACTTACAAGGAGATCCAGTCAGCAAGACTACAACTTCCAAGGAGATCCAGTCAGCAAGACTACAACTTCCAGTTTTAGAAGAGAAAGGCCTGAAAGTGGAGATAATGCTGGGGCACTTCTACCTCGGCCTCCTTCTGCTGGGTCTCTGTGCTCACCTCGGCCTCTCTAAGCTTGTCAACAGTTTCAAGACGGAATGCAATGAATTCTTTGTTGATGGGACACCTCCAGATATCCCAGATGTTCTTCAAAATGATAGTATTCACGAGCAGAATAGATACCAGAGGATATGCCAGGTCTATCTCAATAAAAATCACTTTGCAACACTGTATGACAAAACCAACAAGATCCCTGTGTTTTCTGCCTATGTCTACAAGGGAAAACACGAACAGTATAAAAGAAAAGACCTTAACGTAACTTTCAGGGAAGACCCAGATGTAAGGGGATACTACTTCTCATTGACTCTAACTGATCTGTTTTGACTTGAATTCAAACTATTAATTGGCTGCATGTGATAAGTTGTAAAATGTAATTTCAAAACACATATACTGTACATATTTACATTCGTATTCAAGGCCTTCATTTTTAAAGCAGTTTTTCTGATTTTTCCGCAGCTTGGAGAAGACCAAGCCAAGGACGCCTACTATAAACGTAACTCAAGTAAAGACAATCAGCCATCCAGTCCTCAAGCAGGTTCCTCTAAGCAAGCGGCAGGTTCCTCTAAGCAAGCAGCAGTTTCCTCTGAAAAAGCAGCAGCAGGTCCCGAAATGCATGACAGAGGTCATCTTTTTCCGTCTAGTTACGGACAAGACAATATGACGGCACAATCCACCTTCACCCTTACTAACGTAGTCCCCCAAAGTAGCCATTTTAACCAGGGAAGCTGGTGTAGAATGGAAACGCATGTCATGACTCTCTTAACTAAGCATTGTAAGAGAAACCAGAATAATCAGACTGAGGCTTATTTAGTGACAGGGACAATACCAGGTAAAACTCTCCTGAACGAGAAAGTCAACATTCCCACGCTCATGTGGACAGCTTTCTGCTGTGAAAAGGCAAATACGACAAATAATTGGGTGTCAAAAGCTTTTTGGGCAAGTAATGTGGATGAGCCTGAACTGAAAACCTTTAACGAAGGTGATTATATTCCCTACATCCCGTCCCACCCTCTGGCGTGTCTGCACGCTGAACTCGAGAGGTACTTTGAAAAGAAGCCAAAAAAAGGTGCCCCAGCAGCCAGACAATCATTAAAAATTTTCCCAGAGAAGTGTATGAATGATTTATTAGACAATGTTCCTCAGCCAAAAGACATGTGTAAAGCTAATGCAGAGTGCCAGAGAGAGAACAACAGTAATGACCACGATCCTCAGACTGGAGGTGCAAATGTAAAGGACAAAGGTGCTCAAACTAACCTGAACCCTGTAAACCATCGGGGCACTGACCCTGAGCCTTGTCTGAACCAAGAGCAAGGCACTGAGGTGTACACACCCCCTATGTACATAAGATTTTTCAGATATTTAGACCAATTTGGTTCATATATATCTGGCTAGAATTGGCTTAATGTTGCAACACATTTGCTCACCTAATAAAAAACCGTCACTATATTGTCTGGTATTCTGCAATGTTAAAATGAATGTAGGCTTGCAAAGCTTTTTCTTTAATTAGTAGTCTCAAATTATTTAAATTAGTGAGATATTTCAGATCCATCCCTGTTTTCCCAAGAAATACATGTCAGCTTTAAATTGAAGTGAAATAAACCTTCATCCATTTTCCGCCGCTTATCCGGGCCGGGTCGCCGTGCCAACAAGCTCAGCAGGGTAGTCCAACTGTCCCTATCCCCAGCAACGCTTTCCAGATCCTCCTGGAGGATCCCGAGGCGTTCCCAGGCCAGACGAGATATATAATCTCTCCAGCGTGTTCTAGGTCTACCCCAGGGTCTCCTTCCAGTAGGGCGTGCCCGGAAAACCTCCAACGCCCAGGAGGCATCCTAATCAGATGCCTGTACCATCTCATCTGGCTCCTTTCGACGCGAAGGTAGCAGCGGCTCTACTCCGAGCTCCCTCCGGATGACCGAGCTCTTAACCCTATCCCTAAGGCTGAGCCCAGCCACCCTACGGAGGAAACACATTTCAGCCGCTTGTACTCGCGATCTTATTCTTTCGGTTGGTGAAATAAACCTTTTAAATAAAGTGTTTTACAGTATTCTCTCAGTAATAATGGTAATATTATAATGACCAAACATTGTTTGACCCTTAAATGTGTGTTGCAACTGAGAAAGGTTTGTGTGAGTGGAGGAGGGCATTATATACCCCTTTGACTGTTTTTATGCTACATTCAATTGGAATTAGAGGGTAAATTAAATACTTCACTATCACAATGTCTTGTTAACTCAGTAAAACAAGGGTTTAACCACGGTTTACTCTACTTCAAGAAGCTCTTCAAAAGAAACTTACGAATTACACTCACTTCAAAAGAAACATACCGATTACACTCACTTCAAAAGAAACATACCGATCATATTCACTCTGTAGTAAAAGACACATACAGATCAGATTCACTCTGTAGTAAAAGACACATACAGATCAGATTCACTCTGTAGTAAAAGACACATACAGATCAGATTCACTCTGTAGTAAAAGACACATACAGATCACATTCACTCTGAAGTAAAAGACACATACAGATCACATTCACTCTGTAGTAAAAGACACATACCACACACCTGTCTCCTGTTGTGCTCGATCACATTCACTCCCGAGTAAAAGACTGCTCCTGCTGTTCTCCTCGTCCCTCGAGACCACCTCTCCTGGTCGACCTCTCTCAGACTCGCTCAGGATGGATAATCATCACAGCCTGCATTGAATCATGCTGCTCTACTGACCAATAATCATCACAGCCTGCATTGGATCATGCTGCTCTACTGATCAATAATCATCACAGCCTCGCTCAGATACAGCAGCCCTTGGCCACCACAAGCACTGACTAAGATTCGAGTCTCAAAAATTTTATTTTAAAGCTAAAGTCACAATGTTCCTGAATCATCAGCAACTCAAAATATCCACTGTACCTTACAGACGCATAGTGGTGGAACACATAGATCCCTCCTCCTAC
Source organism: Galaxias olidus (assembly GCA_026901105.3). Taxonomy (NCBI): domain Eukaryota; kingdom Metazoa; phylum Chordata; class Actinopteri; order Galaxiiformes; family Galaxiidae; genus Galaxias; species Galaxias olidus. The sequence goes on from JAPMUY010002922.1 coordinate 144,681, forward strand.
TCCCTGATTGGTTCACAAAGACAGCTGGCATGACAGCAAAAAGAGGAAGTAGAGGAGTAAATGATTCGAGAGTTTATTGAGTCTATGAAGTGACATGAACATTACCTGTCATTCTTCTTTCCACAGTGGCATAAATAGTATTTTTGAGATATCAAGTTTGAACTTTCCCTTTTGTATACAAATTGAATGAACCATCCCTGAGACCTTCTTACCTGTCAAAAGGTAATACCTGTGATAAACATTTGATAAGGAAATCAGACGCCAAAATGAGGAATGTATAACACATCAAATAGATCCAAAGTAAGCGTAAACCCCACAAGTGATGGCCAAAGATGATTAGCTAGTCTCAGAATCTCAATGCTGAAGCATGAAGATCAGCCCCACTCAGAGGGTGGAATGGTGCACTAACCAAACAAACGAGAAACATAGAGCCAGAGACTGATATAGAGAGAAGACTCGGAGAGAGAGAGATAAAGAGATATATTAAGAAAAAAGAGGCACAGAGAGGCCGATATAAAGAGAAGACTCGGAGAGAGAGAGAGATAAAGAGATATATTAAGAAAAAAGAGGCACAGAGAGGCCGATATAAAGAGAAGACTCGGAGAGAGAGAGAGATAAAGAGATACAGTATATTAAGAAAAAAGAGGCACAGAGAGGCCGATATAAAGAGAAGTGAGTCAGAGAGAGAGAGTCAGATAGAGATTCAGAGAGACAGATATATATATATACAGTATATAAAGAGAAGTGAGTCAGAGAAAGAGAAAGAGAGAGAGAGAGATTATGAGAATATTTCTTATTATGATTGATGTAAAGTAATCAAAATTGTAAATGTATAATTTTGTAAACTGCTTTTGCAATATTGTCTCCTTTTGCACAGTCATGAAAATAAAGCAATGAAATTTAAGAAATTGAGAGAGCGAGAGAGAGAGAGAGAAAGAGAGAGAGCGAGAGAGTCAGAGAGAGAGAGAGAGAGAGAGAGAGAGAGAAAGAGAGAGAGAGGGGGCTATACTAGTGGACAGTAGCAAGACCATTTGGGAGCAGATTTGAATCCATTCAAATGAGTTCCTCTGAAGCCAGTTGGTAGTACTACGCAACTTTTATAATCTTAATGAAACAAGGTACCATTTTATAAACTACCCTCATCATCATCATCATCGTCATCCGCTTTGTCCGGGGTCGGGTCGCGGAGGTAGCAGTTCAAGCAGGGCATCCCAAACTTCCCTTTCCCGGGCCACATTAACCAGCTCTGACTGGGGGATTCCAAGGCGTTCCCAGGCCAGTGTGGAGATATAATCCCTCCACCTGGTCCTAGGTCTGCCCCGCGGCCTCCGCCCAGCTGGACGTGCCTGGAACACCTCCCTAGGGAGGCGGCCAGGTGGCATCCTTACTAGATGCCCGAACCACCTCAACTGGCTCCTTTCTACGCAAAGAAGCAGCGGCTGTACTCCGAGTCCCTCACGAATGGCTGAACTTCTCCCCCTATCCCTAAGGGAGATGCCAGCCACCCTCCGGAGGAAACTCATTTCCGCCGCTTGTATCCGCGATCTCGTTCTTTTGGTCATGACCCACCCTTCAAGACCATAGGTGAGAGTAGGAACGAAGATAGACCGGTAGATTGAGAGCTTTGCCTTCTGGCTCAGCTCTCTCTTCGTCACAACGGTCGATAGAGCGACTGCAACACCGCACCCGCTGCTCCAATTCTCCGGCCCATCTCTCGTTCCATTTTACCCTCACTCGAGAACAAGACCCCAAGATACTTGAACTCCTTCACTTGGGGTAAAGACTCATTCCCTACTTGGAGTACACAATCCATCGGTTTCCTGCTGAGAACCATGGCCTCAGATTTGGAGGTGCTGATCCTCATCCCAGCCGCTTCACACTCGGCTGCGAACCGATCCAATGAGTGCTGCAGGTCGCAGACTGATGATGCCATCAGGACCACATCATCTGCAAAAAGCAGTGATGCAATCCTCTGCCCACCAACCCGCAGCCCCCCTCCCCGCGGCTACGCCGTGAGATCCTGTCCATGAATACCACAAACAGGATAGGTGACAAAGCGCAGCCTTGGAGGAGGCCAACCCTCACCGGAAACGAGTCCGACTTACTGCCGCAGACCCGGACACAGCTCTCGCTTTGGGAGTACAGAGATTGGATGGCTCTGAGTAGAGACCCCCTCACCCCATACTCTCGCAGCACCTCCCACAGTATCTCCCGGGGAACCCGATCATACGCCTTCTCCAAATCCACAAAACACGTGTAGACCGGATTGGCATACTCCCAGGCCCCCTCAAAGATCCTCGCGAGGGTAAAAAGCTGGTCCGTTGTTCCACGACCAGGCCGGAAACCGCATTGTTCCTCCTCAATCCGAGGTTCGACTATCGGTCGAACCCTCCTTTCCAGCACCCTGGAGTATACTTTCCCGGGGAGGCTGAGTAATGTGATGCCTCTGTAGTTGGCACACACTCTCCGGTCCCCCTTTTTGAACAGGGGAACCACCACCCCGGTCTGCCACTCCTTAGGTACTGTCCCCGACTTCCACGCAATGTTGATGAGACGTGTCATCCATGACAGTCCCTCAACACCCAAAGCCTTCAGCATTTCTGGGCGGATCTCATCAACCCCTGGGGCTTTGCCACTGTGGAGTTGTTTGACTACCTCAGTGACCTCCGCCAGGGAGATTGATGCTGATCCCCCATCATCCTCCAGCCCTGTCTCTACTATGTAGGGTGGGTTTGTCGGGTTCAGGAGTTCCTCAAAGTGCTCCTTCCACCTCCCAATCACCTTGTCAGTTGAGGTCAACAACGTCCCATCCTTACTGTATACAGCTTGAATGGTTCCCTGCTTTCCCCTCCTGAGGTGTCGGATGGTCTTCCAGAACCGCTTTGGCGCCAGCCGAAAGTCCTCCATGGTTTCTCCGAACTCCTCCCACACCCGCTGCTTTGCTTCTGCCACGGCCGAGGCTGCAGTCCTTCGGGCCTGTCGGTACCTTGCAACTGCCTCCGGAGTCGCCCGGGACAGCATGTCCCGGAAGGCCTCCTTCTTCAATCGGACGGCTCCCCTGACCACCGGTGTCCACCAGGATGTTCGAGGGTTACCGCCCCTTGAGGCACCTAAGACTTTGAGACCACAACTCTCAGACGCAGCTTTAGCAATGGAGGCTTTGAACATCGCCCACTCCGGTTCAATGCCCCCAGCCTCCACAGGGATGCCAGAGAAGCCCCGCCGGAGGTGTGAGTTGAAGGCCTCCCGGACCGGGGACTCCTCCAGACGTTCCCAGTTCACCCGCACTACACGCTTGGGCTTACCAGGTCTGTCGAGAGGCTTCCCCCGCCACCTGACCCAACTCACCACCAGATGGTGATCAGTTGACAGCTCTGCCCCCTCTTCACCCGAGTGTCCAAAACATATGGCCTCAGGTCCGATGATACGATAACAAAATCGATCATCGACCTTCTGCCTAGGGTGCTCTGGTACCAGGTACACTTATGAGCATCCTTATGTTCGAACATGGTGTTTGTTATGGCCATTCCATGACTAGCACAGAAGTCCAATAACAAGCCACCACTCGGGTTCAGATCGGGGAGGCCGTTCCTCCCAATCACGCCTCTCCAGGTGTCTCCATCATTGCCCACATGTGCGTTGAAGTCCCCCAGCAAGACTACAGAGTCCCCCTCAGGAGCCCCATACAAGGCTCCATCCAGGGTCTCCAAAAAGGCCGAATACTCCGAACTGCTGTTCGGTGCATAGGCACAGACAACAGTCAGAGTTTTCTCCCCCATGACCCGAAGGCGTAGGGAGGCGACCCTCTCGTCCACTGGGGTAAACTCCAACATAGAGGCACTTAGCCGGGGACTCGTGAGTATCCCCACACCAGCCTTGCGCCTCTCACCCTGGGGAGCTCCGGAGAATAATAGAGTCCAACCCCTATCCAGAAGTGAGGTTCCAGAGCCAAGGCTGTGCGTAGAGGTAAGCCCCACCAGATCCAGCTGGTAGCGCTCCACCTCCCGCACAAGCTCCGGCTCCTTCCCTCCCAGAGAGGTGACGTTCTACGTCCCCAAAGCCAGCCTCTGCCACCCGGGTCCGATCCGTCGAAAACCTCTGCCTTCACTGCCACCTTTCTGGCAGCGCACCCGACCCCCTTGGTTTTTCCCGCGGGTGGTGAGCCCACGGGACGGAGAAGGCGAGATGTTGGTGTTGTCCACGTTGCTTTTTCGGGCTATGCCCGGCCGGGCTCCGTGGCAAGCCCGGCCACCAGGCGCTCGCTGACGGGTCTTCCTCCTGGGCCTGGCTCCAGAAGGGGACCCCGGGCTTCCTACGGGCCGGGTATCATCCTCTCATAGTTTTTTCCATGAGGGTTTTTGAACCATTCTTAGTCCGGCCCCTCGCCCGAGACCAATTTGCCATGGGAGACCCTATTTTAATTAATTAATTGGAGAATCGCCAGATGGGTTGCCGAAAAAGTTGGGTAACCCGACTAGAATTGGCTTTATTCTGCAACACCTTTTCTCTCGTAACATTGTTTGGTTTTCTGCCATGGTAAAATAAATGTAGGCCTGCAAAGCCTTTTTCATTAATGAGCCATTTCAAATTTCTAATTTTGTGAGCTATTTGTGATCTATTTGTCAACTTTGAATTGAAAAGTGAAATTAAACTTTAAAGTAAAAGCTTTTACACTGTTTTCTTTTGCTTCTCTTAGTAACAATGGTAATACTACAATGATCAAACATTGTTTTACCCCTTAAAAAGTGTGTTAATACAATGCAATTAAGAAAGTTTTGTGTGAAGAAGCTCTTCAAAAGACACATACAGATCACATTCACTCTGTAGTAAAAGACACATACAGATCACATTCACTCTGTAGTAAAAGACACATACAGATCACATTCACTCTGTAGTAAAAGACACATACAGATCACATTCACTCTGTAGTAAAAGACACATACAGATCACATTCACTCTGTAGTAAAAGACACACCTTTCTCCTGTTCTCCTCTTGTTCTTGATGCATCGCCGTGTCTCCGGGTCGACCTTCCTGTCAGAATTTAAACTAAACTACAGCAGTGCTCCAGCAGACACAGTAACCCAGCACTGACGTAGATGGGGTTTGTAATCTTTAAACTAAACTACAGCAGTGCTCCAGCAGACACAGTAACCCAGCACTGACGTAGATGGGGTTTGTAATCTTTAACTGTTTAGAACCTGCCAAACAGGTCCAGTTACAGTTGGATGGCGGTGGACTAGTAACCACGGCGCCAGACACCTTCCTCACCTACATCACACAGACCATAATACACACACAAGATAAAGAGGATGAAGAGCAAGAGGAGGAACCAATGAAATAAACGCCTTAGACCTTTGAGACAAAGGGAGAGGTGTAAATATTGAACTAAAGTATGTAAAATAAACATTAAATGTCAGTCCTCTTTCAACAATGGCAGCAACACCACTGTTGACGCGTAACAGATGACATTATTTATTATTATTATTATTATTATTATTATTTATTGTTGATTAAAGGATTTGTTCCAAATATCTTCTTACCTTATACGGAAAGCGCCACTCCACTACTAAAACATAAGCAACAAAACAGAACAAAGGCTGTGAGAAAAATCTTACACAGTGCCTTTGATAAATGGATTGACTCTCAAATTCTTAAAAATAAATCCTGATGCAAGGTTTATTATAACTTGTGATTGACGATGGAATAAATGTTATATTTTAAAGTCAATAAAAGGTTGACAAATTTATGATTTAGTTGCTTTTAACTGTCTCAATTGCAGCATGCATATTACTGACCATAAACCCTTTTTTAAACCAATAGAAATAAACACACATTAATGATGAATAGCCAACCATGTGATGTGTAGAGAAAGTGGCTGAGGCTTTAACACCAACATTAGCTCTGCTCATCCCAGGGAGGAAGCTAGGCTTTCCCAATGTAAAAGCATGGAGGAAGCTAGGCTTTCCCAATGTAAAAGCATGGAGGAAGCTAGACTTTCCCAATGTAAAAGCACGGAGGAAGCTAGGCTTTCCCAAAGTAAAAGCATGGAGGAAGCTGTAGGCTCTCCCAAAGTAAAAGCATGGAGGAAGCTGTAGGCTCTCCCAAAGTAAAAGCATGGAGGAAGCTGTAGGCTCTCCCAAAGTAAAAGCCCATCCCAGAAAGGAAGCTATAGGCTTTCCCAAAGTAAAACAGCAGAGAATAGAAATGGCTAAAAACAACGGACAAATAGCAATGTTATTTTAATAAATACCTTTCTAACATTAAACCCATCTCAGAATTAGAAGAGCCCCAGGACATTATCTTAAAAGCACTGAGTATAACAATATAAGAATTGTACCCTTGTTTGGGGTTACAGTGGAAATAGGACTAATTGGATCAAGACATTGCTTCTGTCTTTTTCATGATCATCTAGAATTTAATCTGAACCCTAAAGACATTCTCCATACAACAGAACGAGCCTCTTCTTCTTTGGTTAAGAGGTCAGTAGACCATAGGCTTCACACACTAACGTCTGACATGAAACGGATGCAAACCTTAGTTTTCATTTATTAATCTAACATGGAGGAACAGAACAACAAAAGCACACATTTTGGGGTTGTGATAATCTGTATGTATTATTATTTTTTCCTTAAAAAAACAAAACACAAAAACATTTCCAACTGAAACCACAGTCATATAAATTACAACAGCAAGCACGATGGCTCTCTACTACACATCTCCCGTTTGTCCGTTCAGTCCATAAAACAAAGAATAATATACAGTTGTTGAAAACTCCCTTTATATTGGGTTGCAGTCCTGCGCATTGAAATATACAGTGGTGATAACGCCTACTGGGAACCATTAAATGAACACGTCGGAAAGCATCACCTACACTGGGAGGAAAAGCCCCACTGGTTTTACAGTACAAGCATCAGAACAGACGTTGGACTCCTAAAAAGAAAATAACGATTCACTTAACAGACAAGGTTAACACAGCAAAAGCCCGCCCTTACGGACCCAAAAACACATGACACATTAAACAGTTGCAGAGTATGTTTAAAAAAAAAACTTGCATTATATTGTCAGAGATGGTAAACTTGTTTAAAAAGCCAAGTCATCCTAAAACCTATCCTTTTGAGTGACTAGCAGTAGTTTGTCCATTTCAGAATGAAGAAATCTCCTTTTCTTTTAAACTTTCTCATAACACATCCACTCAAATCTCTTTGGATACAGAAAGCAGACTCATGATCAGTCTGTCTGAACCTCTTACTGTTTTAAACTGTGACTGAATAGTACACACTGTTGAGTCTGGTGAGATCTGGCCATGCAGGTTAGATAGTGAAGCAGTCTTCTCTGGATCACACTACAGTCAGGATGAGTCAGGATTGCACATGACACAAGTTCCCAAAACAGAGGATGAGACGAGGGGATCAATCTGCCATGAATCATTAGAATCCTGGACTCACCACAACAGACCCATTTCACCAACGAGTAACAGCACAGAAGATGTTCCTAAGCAGACTGCCCTCTAGTGGTCAGGACTGCTCACTGCAGTGGCAATAGCCACCAGTGCCTCTCAAAGTAGGTACTAGGATTCAGCTCTAGAATCCAGTGAGTTAGACATTTGAAAAATGAATATGGAACCAGCAACATGGTCTTAAGACTAGCACTCCAAATCAAAGTGGCTTCAGTGTTCATCAGCACGTTTTAATGGGATATGTCTCTCAATTAGTTTGAAGGCCCATCCACAGCAGTTGCAAATGTTGGTGAGTCACGGATGAGCCTAAAATAAACTTCATCACAATGAAATGACCCACAAAAAGTAAAGAAATATCAAAGAGGCAATTAATCTGACTACTTCCTGAAACAAGACGTTGCTAGGCAATGGGAACGTCACCTGATTGAAGTGTTCATTTATTATAATCTAAATGGAAGTATTTTTACTTTTTGGTATTTGAGCTCTCTGATTCCAGTGACACAACCATTTAATAAAGAGATTAGACACACATGATAAATAAATCAAAGAGAGATCATTATTTTCTAGTGGGTCTAAACAGTCCGTGTAGCGAATTATTCTTCAGTCAGTGTGTTTAGAGGACAGGGAAGGATCTCTCTCTCTCCTTACTGTACATCCACAGACAGTACCAGACACAGCTACTGGTGTTTGATGAAACCATTTCCAGACAGTTACTGGTGTTTGATGAAACCAGTTACAGACACAGTTACAGGTGTTTGATGTAACCAGTTACAGACCTGCTTCCCTTGTTACAGTGCATGGACAATAACTTTTTATTTAACATCGTCTCTGCCTCAGGCAATCTTCACACCAATGAGGAACACAAGGTAGCATCGCTCTTAGAAGATTTAAAAACACAGGTTGCAAACAGTAATTTAATATGATCAGTGGAGAGAAAATGCACAGTTAACGTTTAACACAGGGTACAGGGTGTCACTGGGTAGAGGCTGAAACCTACAGAGAAGCAAGTTCTAGGAGACAAGGCAGCGGCCGAGTTCTCATAAGCCAGAAATCCTTCCTTGCCTTGTGACTTCATCTTGACTGTGGCAGCAGAAAAAGGTAAGGGGACAAGCAAAAGGTGACAAGCAAAGGTTGCATATCCGAACAGTTTGAGATCCTCAAATAAGTCAATGGTTCCTAAGAAAGAAAATAACATTCTCACTTTAAAATCAGTTTTCTCTTCTTCTAATTTACATCTTATTCTTGTCAAACTGCATTTCATGAGCAGAACTGCACAACAAAGAACTAGCATATATTACTGTACAATATATACTGTACAACTTCAACAGCGGAGCCTGGATCCCTAATCCTCAACCCTATGACAGACGGTTAACCCTTAACCAAGGGCACTGTCAGAACACCATCAAATCAAATCCAACACTGTGACACATTCTCACAGTAAGAAAAGGTTCCCTTCGTCTCCATGGCGACGTGGAGAGGGCTAAGGGTATTACCTCATTAGACCGTAATATGTTTGTGTGAGTGCAGAGAAGTTCAACGATCCCTTTATGAAACAAACAACAGTAGGGCCTTCCTACACACACACACACACACACACACACACACACACACACACACACACACACACACACACACACACACACACACACACACACACACACACACACACACACACACACACACACACACACACACACACACACACACACACACACACACACAGCAGTGTGTTGAGAGACCATATGACCATTGTTCTTCAACCTTTCCTCTACAGAAGAGGCAAGCAGTCACATTGATTCAGGCTGACATGAAACATGAGGTAAAATATGGGGATGCATGGAATCAGGAACAACACACAACTATCATCATCATCGTCATCATCATCATCAGTTTGTTTATCAGTCACCAGAGTCTGGGATTCGCTAACTGGGAGTTTGAGTGCCACTTCCTGTTTTATGATGTCATCCTCAATTTCCTTGAACGTCATTCGATGTTGCTGGTAAACCCCTCCCTCCTGTCCCTGGCCCCTCCCAGAATATCGTCATATTCTGATGATGGATACCAAACAAAGAAGCAAAAGCAAGGCTCTTTCATCAGAATCTGTCGTTTTTGTTCTGGCGCTCTGTATCCACTTTACTTCAGGAGCTAAAGTAATCCCCTCGCTAAAGTAATCCCCTCACTAAAGTAATCCACTCGCTAAAGTAATCCCCTTACTAAAGTAATCCACTCGCTAAAGTAATCCACTCATCCTCTCAGAGATAATCCCACTAGTCTGACAGAGAACTCATCCTCTCAGAGATAATCCCACTAGTCTGACAGAGAACTCATCCTCTCAGAGATAATCCCACTAGTCTGACAGAGAACTCATCCTCTCAGAGATAATCCCACTAGTCTGACAGAGAACTCATCCCCTCAGTGTTAATCCCACTAGTTTGACAGAGAACTCATCCCCTCAGTGTTAATCCCACTAGTCTGACAGACTAGTCCTCTCAGTGTGATCTGAACAGAACATCCAGAGAGGACAGAAGAAAGACAACCCCTCCATCCTGACGTGACGTTTTACCACAAGGGGGCTGAAAAGATGAGTGCTTTGACCTTTGGGGACCAGTGTCTCTTCCTGTGGTGAGTGCTCTCTGCTGGGCAAAGCTTTCAGAGAACATCTTACGACTGAAAATGAACGTTTCCAATGCTGAACCTCCTAAAGTTTGATTGAACTGTCCCTTAAGCGATCTCTTGAAAAGCAGCTCTCTGTTTCCACGGCGACGAGGAGATGACCCTGGAGCAAAGCGACGCTGGCCAGACATCATAATGCATAGATCACTGCTGTGTAGCAAGCTGCCCCGTGGGTCTCTGGGAAAGGCTGGGGGCTAATGCAGACAGTCGGAGCGCTTGGTTAAAGGACAGGGTAGTCCCAGATGCCTACTGCCCCCCCCCCCCAATCCTTATAATAGCTGGTGCTGAGACTCAGCCTGAAGACTCCAAACAGCTCACACAGAGTCCACACAGAACAACAGACAAGCAGGTTTGACAGGTAGTGCCTGAATCCTCCACCAGGTGGCTACAGAGTCATTGAGCTCCAAGATGTAAAAAGAAGAGGGGTGGGGGGCTAGGGCTTTGGGGCTGGGTCGGGGTAGGGTTAGGGTCAGGGTTCAGCACTGCACAGGAAGCAGGAAGCTGCGTCTACAGTCTAGGGCTTTGGGGCTGGGGTAGGGTTAGGGTCAGGGTCAGGGTTCAGCACTGCAGAGGAAGCAGGAAGCTGCGTCTACAGTCCAGGGCTTTGGGGCTGGGGTAGGGTTAGGGTCAGGGTCAGGGTTCAGCACTGCAGAGGAAGCAGGAAGCTGCGTCTACAGTCCAGGGCTTTGGGGCTGGGGTAGGGTTAGGGTCAGGGTCAGGGTTCAGCACTGCAGAGGAAGCAGGAAGCTGCGTCTACAGTCCAGGGCTTTGGGGCTGGGCGGCTGGGCTCTCTTCCTCCGTAGCTCCTCCCGCCCCAGGGTGCCACTCAGACGGCTGTAGGCTGTCCTGTACTTCTTATCAAACGCCGCTGGGAGTGAGGGAGCGCAGAGCAGCAAAAGAGGTGGAAGGTCAGTGGGTGTCTGCTCTGCCGGATTTAGGATGGCTTCAATATTGGAATAGGAATGAAACCATCGTATGACAGTAAGTCTCGATGGAGTAGATGTTGTGTGCTTCCTCTAAACTTAAACACAGTGAGAACAGAAAAGGTGACGACTAGGGTTCTCTAGTGTGTTTGTGGGGGTCAGTGTGAGTGTGGGGGTGTGTGTCAGTGTGTGTGTGTGTGTGTGTGTGTGTGGGGGGGGGTGTTAGAGTCTGTCTTACCAACGTGGTCTTTGCCCATAGCAGCCAGGGTGAGGAAGAGGATCTCCCTGTACAGACTCCTAATAAACAGACAGAAACATTCAGAGCTCAACCAGCTCTTTAAGATTCCACAATCAAACCTGATAAAACCCCCTTATTGAGGTTCTAGCATGTACACACACACACACACACACACACACACACACACACACACACACACACACACACACACACACACACACACACACACCACTAAAGAGAAAGCTAGATTGACAGAGCCAAAGCTGACCTCTGTATCCGTGGAGTGCCAGGTTGCTTGGCGACGGTATCCAGGAAGAGGGTGACAGCCTTGTGCACCTCGTTCATGCCCACCCAGCGCAGCACCTCCTCCAGGAAGGCCAGGGTGAACGGGTGGCTGTGCCTCCTCCAGCTGTGGCTCCTCATAGCCATGCCACCTGGTGGACAGGAGGAGAAGCTCACACACACTGAAGCACACTGCTAACATCAGCTACTCTCACTTCTCTCCTCTCAGCCACACCGCAGAGATAAGAGGGGGAGAAAGAGAAACCATGAAGGATAAAGAGAGAGAGGGAAATGGAAATAAAGAAAGAGGAAGTCAAAACACAGAAGAGAAAGAAGCGGGGAAGATTTAGGGGTCATTGTCACTGTTAGGGGTCACGGTAAGGGTCAGGGATAGGGTTAGGGGTCACTGTTAGGAGTCATGATTAGGGTCAGGGATAGGGTTAGGGGTCACTGTTAGGAGCCATGGTTAGGGTCAGGGATAGGGTTAGGGGTCACTGTTAGGGGTCATGGTTAGGGTCAAGGATAGGGTTAGGGGCCATGGTTAGGGAAAGGAGTCATGGTCACGGTTAGGGTCTAAAGAAAGAGGAAGTCAAAACACAGAAGAGAAAGAAGCGGGGAAGATTTAGGGGTCATTGTCACTGTTTGGGGTCACGGTAAGGGTCAGGGATAGGGTTAGGGGTCACTGTTAGGAGTCATGATTAGGGTCAGGGATAGGGTTAGGGGTCACTGTTAGGAGTCATGGTTAGGGTCAGGGATAGGGTTAGGGGTCACTGTTAGGGTCATGGTTAGGGTCAAGGATAGGGTTAGGGGCCATGGTTAGGGGTCATGGTTAGGGGTCATGGTTAGGGTCAGGGATAGGGTTAGGGGCCATGGTTAGGAGTCATTGTCATGGTTAGGGGCCATGGTTAGGGAAAGGAGTCATTGTAGAATGTAGAGGGTAAAGGTTAAGGGTCATTGTTAGGGGCCATGGTTAGGGAAAGGAGTCATGGTCACGGTTAGGGTCTTACTGTGTATCCCTCAGAGGATGTAGAGGGTTAAGGTTAGGGGTCACTGTTGGGGTTAGGGGTCTTACTGTGTATCCCTCAGAGGATGTAGAGAGTAAAGGTTAAGGGTCACTGTTAGGGTTAGGGGGTCTTACTGAGTTTCCTCCAGAGGACTTAACGAGTAAGGGTCAGGGGTCATGGTTAGGGTTAGGGGTCATGGTTAGGGTCTTACTGTGTATCCTCCAGAGGATGTAGAGGGGGGGCCAGTGGTCCGTGTCGGGGGTCAGGGTTAGGGGTAGGGGTCATGGTTAGGGTCTTACTGTGTATCCTCCAGAGGATGTAGAGGGGGGGCCAGTGGTCCGTGTCGGGGGTCAGGGTTAGGGTTAGGGGTCATGGTTAGGGTCTTACTGTGTATCCTCCAGAGGATGCAGAGGGGGGGCCAGTGGTCCGTGTCGGGGGTCAGGGTTAGGGTTAGGGGTCATGGTTAGGGTCTTACTGTGTATCCTCCAGAGGATGTAGAGGGGGGGGCCAGTGGTCCATGTCGGGGGTCAGGGTTAGGGGTCATGGTTAGGGTCTTACTGTGTATCCTCCAGAGGATGTAGAGGGGGGGCCAGTGGTCCATGTCGGGGGTCAGGGTTAGGGTTAGGAGTCATGGTTGGGGTCTTACTGTGTATCCTCCAGAGGATGTAGAGGGGGGGCCAGTGGTCCATGTCGGGGGTCAGGGTGTCCCACATCAGCTTCACCCTCACCGCCGGGTTCTCTGACTGGGGAAGGAACACACACGGGATTGGCCAGCGAGCTTTAAACTATGTTTTACGTGTCCTGTGATTGGCCAGCGAGCTTTAAACTATGTTTTACGTGTCCTGTGATTGGCCAGCAAGCTTTAAACTATGTTTTACGTGTCCTGTGATTGGCCAGCGAGCTTTAAACTATGTTTTACGTGTCCTGTGATTGGCCAGTGAGACGTAACCGTGGCTACCTGTGTGATGTGATCGGCCAGCGTGGAGCAGCGGACCAGCTGCAGCAGGTTGCTAGGCAACCCCAGGCGGCTGAAGTACCAGACCAGGTTCCAGAAGATGATGGAGTGGTTGTCAAGGAGCTGAGGCTGAGACAGCACCGCCTCTCCCTCGTTCTCCAACAGGGACTCCAGCTCCTAGGAGAGGAAAACGGCATCTTCCTCATTATCATCCTCCTCCTCCTCATCATCAACTGGACCCATAGGCACTATCACCCAAATAATGTTAAATGTACTACACTCACTGTACTGATTGCAGCAAGAGGAGAGGAGGAGGAGAGAAGAGAGGAGAGGAGAGAGGAGAGGAGAGGATACAGGAGGAGAGGAGAGGAGAGGAGGAGAGGAGTTTACCTTGCGTAACACCAGGGGACTGAGGTATGCCACGGTCACCAGAGGAGGACCCCCCACTGAGGAACCCTGAGGGAGCAGAGAGCAGGAACATCACAACACACACACACACACACACACACACACACACAGACAAAACACAACACACAGACACACAGGCAGACACTGACAACCACCTGCAGACACAACACACAGACATAGACACAGTAAACACAGGGCCTAGCACGTAACACTGGGTCATGCGGACAGTGCCTGCCGTTGTTGTTACTATGGTGACGGACAGAAGCCACAGCGTTACCATGGTATTGCTGCTGCTCTCAGAGTGTCCACTGGTCTCTGAGCCGGAGTCGTCCTCGCTCACACCGTTGAGCCGCAGGCAGGCCTCCTGGCCACCAGAGGGCCTCAGTGAGCTGTCCTCCTCCGCATGCTCCTCATCAGAGTTCCACTTCCCACGCTCCTGACTGAGACCACAGTCACCATAGAGACAGTTATCCCAGTCACCATAGAGACAGTAATCACACTCCTGACTGAAACCACAGTCACCATAGAGACAGTTATCCCAGTCACCATAGAGACAGTTATCCAAGTCACTATAGAGACAGTTATCCCAGTCACCATAGAGACAGTTATCCCAGTCACCATAGAGACAGTTATCCCAGTCACCATAGAGACAGTTATCCCAGTCACCATAGAGACAGTTATCCAAGTAACCATAGAGACAGTTATCCCAGTCACCATAGAGACAGTTATCCCAGTCACCATAGAGACAGTTATCCCAGTCACCATAGAGACAGTTATCCCAGTCACTATAGAGACAGTTATCCCAGTCACCATAGAGACAGTTATCCCACTCCTGGCTGAAACCACAGAGCTGCTTGGTGAGGGTCATCCTTTATTTTGACAGCAACATCTCCTTTTCCAGGATCACCTGATGGAAAACTAGCTCACTAGTATTATGACTATAGCTGTTTACTGGTGCAGGGTTGCCAGATATGTAAGTAGTGTACAGTGTGTGTATAGCTGTTTACTGGTGCAGGGTTGCCAGATATGTAACTAGTGTGCAGTATGGCTATAGCTTTCTCCTGTTGTCTGCTGGTAAAGGGTTCCTAGACGTTTAACTAGTCAAAGGGTCATCTCCATGGCTACCTGCTGACAGGGCCGAGGTCGCAGATCTGAGCGTTGAGGAGGGGGACGAAGGTGGCGGAGCAGAAAGGACAGGTGCTGTTGAGGTTGGAGTCATCGGACGTCCAGCCCGCCATGATCTCCTCGTCATACACCAGACAGTTACAGCTCCGACACAGAGTACAGCTGGACATCAGCACCTACACAGGGACAAGATACACCAGACAGTTAAATACATCAGCACCTACACAGGGATAAGATAAACCAGACAGTTAAATACATCAGCACCTACACAGGGACAAGATACACCAGACAGTTAAATACATCAGCACCTACACAGGGATAAGATAAACCAGACAGTTAAATACATCAGCACCTACACAGGGACAAGATACACCAGACAGTTAAATACATCAGCACCTACACAGGGATAAGATAAACCAGACAGTTAAATACATCAGCACCTACACAGGGACAAGATACACCAGACAGTTAAATACATCAGCACCTACACAGGGACAAGATACACCAGACAGTTAAATACATCAGCACCTACACAGGGACAAGATACACCAGACAGTTAAATATATCAGCACCTACACAGGGACAAGATACACCAGACAGTTAAATACATCAGCACCTACACAGGGACAAGATAAACCAGACAGTTAAATACATCAGCACCTACAGAGGAGTAAGATACACCAGACAGTTAAATACATCAGCACCTACACAGGGACAAGATAAACCAGACAGTTAAATACATCAGCACCTACACAGGGACAAGATAAACCAGACAGTTAAATACATCAGCACCTACACAGGGACAAGATAAACCAGACAGTTACAGCTCCGACACAGAGTACAGCTGGACATCAGCACCTACACAGGGACAAGATACACCAGACAGTTAAATACATCAGCACCTACAGAGGAGTAAGATACATCATTCCTGATGTCCTCCATTCCCTAGACTAGAGCAGTATTCTATTCATATCAATACAGAAGCCGAAATACTGAAATCAGAAATACTGATTATTGATTCATTTCAATACAGAAGAAGAAATACTGATTAGTGATTTGTGAATTTTTGTCAGGTTCAGAGGCAGCAAACCAGGAACTAAACAGGAAACGGAATAGCTTACCTCTAGCCCCGCCCCTTCCTGGTTGGCGTCCCAGGACTTGCGGAGTGGATAGGCCAGACTGGGCGTGTCCGGCAGGTCGATGTCACTTCCTACAGACAAGGAACTCTGCAGGAAACACAACAACAGGTCACCTGACATCCAGAAACCACAGCAACCAAATATGACGTCACCACGGCTACAGCCTTCCACTCCTAACGTTTTTCTGTGTTTAACATGATATTGGAGGATACTTCTGTTAAAAAGAGATACAAAATATTTAACATTATATGACAAGAGCGACAACTAAATATTACATTACTACAATAAGTACTGTCTGTAATGAATAACTTGCAATAAATATTTGGTACAGCATGAAATAACATTATGTCCTAATATTGATTTTTTTCATTTCAACAATAAGGGGTTGTGTTGCTGGGTACCTCAGAGGTGGCGTTGACCAGCCTGTCTTTGGCCTTCAGCAGAGTCTCTGCTACCTGAGCCTTTCTGGACTGTCTGTGCTCCCCCACCCTGCGGCCCACAGGCCCTCCTCCTCGCCGGTCGTCCACGCTGGCAGCACGGCGTGCGGCGGTGCGGTTGCGGGTGGGGGTGAGGAGCTGCTGGAGCTTCCCGGCCAGCCCGCCCCGGCTTGGGGACGCCACGTGGTTGGAGTTCTCGTCCACGGCCGTTGCCTTGGCGCCGCGACTGAAGGTGTCGCGGGGCGCTGCCGGTCTGGAGGACATTACAGAGTTCACTATACTACATCATACTCTGATATACTACACCCTACTCCCTCTATACTACAGCATACTCTGCTATACTACACCCTACTCCCTCTATACTACAGCATACTCTGCTAAACTACACCCTACTCCCTATATGCTACAGCATACTCTGCTATACTACACCCTGCTACAACTATACACAACAACTTACTCACCATATCCCCTCTATACTTCACCATACTCTGCTATACTACACCCTACTACAACTATATACAGTGCCTTGCAAAAGTATTCACCCCCCTTGGCATTTTTCATGTTTTGTTGCCTCACAACCTGGAATTAGAACGGATTGTTTGAAGGTTTGCATCATTTTATCCACAGAACATGCCTACAACTTTGAAGATGTGATTTATTTATTTTTTTGTGAAGCAAACAACAAATAGGACAAAATAACCGAAAACTTCAGCGTGCATAACTTTTCACCCCCCGAAAGTCAGTACTTTGTAGAGCCACTTTTTACGGCAATTACAGCTGCAGGTCGCTTTGGATAAGTCTCTATGAACTTGCCACATCTTGCCACTGGGATTTTTGCCCATTCCTCAAGGCAAAACTGCTCCAGCTCTTTCATGTTGGATGGTTTCCGCTTGTGAACAGCAATCTTCAAGACTGACCACAGATTCTCAATTGGATTGAGATCTGGGCTTTGACTAAACCATTCCACACACATTTAAATGTTTCCCCTTAAACCACTCGAGTGTCGCTTCAGCAGTATGCTTCGGGTCATTGTCCTACTGAAAGGTGAACCTCCGTCCCAGTCTCAAATCACAGGCAGACCGAAACAGGTTTTGCTCAAGAATATCCCTGTATTTAGCACCATCCATCTTTCCCTCGACTCGAATCAGTTTCCCAGTCCCTGCTGCTGAAAAAACATCCCCACTGCATGATGCTGCCACCACCATGTTTCACTGTGGGGATGGTGTTCTTGGGGTGATGGGATGTGTTGGGTTTGCGCCATACATAGCGTTTTCCTTGGTGGCCGAAAAGTTTAATTTTAGTCTCATCTGACCAGAGCACCTTCCTCCATACATTTGGGGAGTCGCCCACATGCCTTTTGGCAAACTCAAAACGTGCCATCTTATTTTTAATACTAAGTAATGGCTTTTTTCTGGCCACTCTTCCATAAAGCCCAGCTCTATGAAGTGTACGGCCTATTGTGGTCCCATGTGCAGATACACCAGTCTCTGCTGTGGAACTCTGCAGCTCCTTTAGGGTTACCTTTGGTCTCTGTGCTGCCTCTCTGATTAATGCCCTCCTTGCCCGGTCTGTGAGTTTTGGTGTGCGGCCCTCTCTTGGCAGGTTTGTTGTGGTACCATGTTCTTTCCATTTGAAGATGATGGATTTGATGGTGCTCCGGGGGATCATCAAATATTTTGATATTTTTTTATAACCCAACCCTGACTAGTACTTCTCAACAACTTTGTCCCTGACTTGTTTGGAGAGCTCCTTGGTCTTCATGGTGTGATGCCTCTTGCTTAGTGGTGTTGCAGCCTCTGGGACCTTGACACTTAGATCACACAGCTGGACTTCATTTCACTAATTATGTTACTTCTGAAGGTAATTGGTTGCACCAGAACGTTTGAGGGGCTTCATAGCAAAGGGGGTGAATACATATGCACATGCCAATTTCCAGATTTTTATTTTTAAAAATAATTTTTTATATATATATTTTTTTCATTTCACTTCACCAACTTAGACTATTTTGTGCAGATCCATCACATAAAATTCAGATTAAAAAAACATTTAAATTACAAGTTGTAATGTAACAAAATAAGTAACAAGCCAAGGGGGATGAATACTTTTGCAAGGCACTGTACAACAACTTACTCACAATACTCCCTCTATACTACATCGTACTCTGCTAAACAACATCCTACTCCCTATATACTACAGCATACTCTGCTATACTACACCCTACTCCCGCTATACTATAGCATACACTGCTATACTACACCCTGCTACAACTATACACTACAACTTACTCACCATACCCCTCTATACTTCACCATACTCCCTCTATGCTTCACCATACTCTGCTATACTACACCCTACTACAACTATATTCTACAACTTATTCGCAATACTCCCTCTATGCAACATCGTACTCTGCTATACTACACCCTACTCCCTATATACTGCCGCATACTCTGCTATACTACACCCTGTTACAACTATACACTACAACTTACTCACCATACCCCCTCTATACTTCACCACACTCTGCTATACTACACCCTACTACAACTATGAACTAAAACTCACTCACAATACTCCCTCTATACTACATCATACTCTGCTATACTACACCCTACTCCCTATATACAACAACTTACTCACCAAACTCCCTCTATACTTCAAAAGAGAGCACAGGCAGAGGAAGAAGACTTTACAATCACAACCACCTACCCGCATTCCCGCTCTATCCCCCTCCCCGTCCTCCATTCTCCCTCTCTCTCTCCCTCCTCTCACCTTCCTCCCCTCTCCCCGGAGGAACAGCTGCAGTCTGGGTCTGAGTCGGTGGTCTCTGAACACTCCTTGTAGAAGTTGGACAGGCAGACCTGGCTGCGTCGCATCAGCAGCCCAGCACCACCATGGGCCAGAGGAGGGGGTGTGGAGGGGTCCCTGCGGCCCACGGGGGGCTTGCGAGACGCGGCGTTGCTGGAGCCGTTGGTACCGGCAACACTGACCACCGCCCTCCGTGTCTCCTTCAGCTCTGTGGAAGAGAACGACAGACAGACAGACAGACAGACAGACAGGCAGGCAGACAGAGAGAGAGAGAGACAGACAGGCAGACAGAGAGAGAGACAGACAGAGAGAGAGAGAGACAGACAGAGAGACAGACAGACAGACAGAGCGAGAGACAGAGAGACAGACAGACAGACAGAGACAGCCAGAGAGACAGACAGAGAGACAGACAGACAGACAGACAGAAAGAGACAGAAAGAGACAAAAAAATAATAATCTGAATTATTGGACAATTTCACCTAATATGCTGCAGATAATAATAAAATAAAAACGTATTGGTCAGCCCTTGTTATTTTTTAATAGAAGCTGAGCTCACTGTCAGAAGAAGTCTTCATGCTGTTCAGACTGCTGCTCTTCACCAGAGGGCCTGTTAGCGATTCGTGACTGGAGCTTTCACTCAACCCACTCCAGCTGGACTGGCGAATCAGGTTAGAGTGGGGGCGGGGCTGCAGTTGACAGTCTGTGGTAACATCTTCAAAGAACAACAGGTTTTAATACGTAATGACTTTATGGCAAGGACCATAAAGCAATATGAATATTTTACAGCAAAGATTCAAAATACTAATATGGCTTTTTTACCAACTGTATGACTACCTCTGGTGTGTTTAAAATGTAAACCTCCGTGATCAAACTGACGGACTAACGGCCAATAAGACAGGTGAGATAGTTCTGTGAGAGTTGAACATCCAATAAGAGAGAGGAAATGCTCTGTGAGAGTTGAACATCCAATAAGTTGAACATCCAATAAGAGAGAGGAAATGCTCTGTGAGAGTTGAACATCCAATAAGAGAGAGGAAATGCTCTGTGAGAGTTGAACATCCAATAAGAGAGAGGAAATGCTCTGTGAGAGTTCTCCAATAAGAGAGAGAAATGCTCTGTGAGAGTTCTGACCTGTCCTTGAGCCCACCGAGCAACTCTTCAGCCTCTGCCGCCTGATTGGCTTCCGAAATTGGGCCACGGCCAATAGGACATTCCGCAGTTTGGCCCAGCGCAAGCGACCTCCCTGATTGGTGGACGGCCACTTGCTCTCCAACACAGCCTGTTAAGGACCAGCCACAGCAAAGAGCCAATCAAAACAACAACAACATGATTTGAACAACATTAGTAAAAGACAGGTAGGACATAGAATATTGATATACATTTACTTACACTTTCATTGAAGAGGATAAATGAGCAATCTAAGATTTGGCTTCAGTGCATTCACACCTCTTCACAAGGCAATCCTAAGTTAAATGTTTTCTTTGGTGAACTGATACTTTGAAATCTTACAACAGTCTTACTGTGAAAACATCTTCTAGTGGTTGACATGGGTGACGGTATTGTAGTAACCGTAGGTGATGGTGTTAGCCCTACCTTGTTGTAGTAACCGTAGGTGATGGTGTTAGCCCTACCTTGTTGTAGTAACCGTAGGTGATGGTGTTAGCCCTACCTTGTTGTAGTAACCGTAGGTGATGGTGTTAGCCCTACCTTGTTGTAGTAACCATAGGTGATGGTGTTAGCCCTACCTTGTTGTAGTAACCGTAGGTGATGGTGTTAGCCCTACCTTGTTGTAGTAACCGTAGGTGATGGTGTTAGGAGTGATCCCGGCTTTCTTCATCTCCAGCAGAACCCTGACCGCCAGAACCGGCTGGCCGTACAAACCACACAGCTGCATCAGGATCCGGTAGCACACCTGGGGAACAGGTGAGGAGGACACACAGGTAAACACAGCTACACCTGGGGAACAGGTGAGGAGGACACACAGGTAAACACAGCTACACCTAGAGTACAGGTGAGCAAGACACATAGGTAAACACAGCTACACCTGGGGACAGGTGAGGAGGACACACAGGTAAACACAGTCTAACTGATACTAGTAAACTAGTCAGCACTGTTAATCTCGACTGGTAGGGTTAGGGGTAGGGTACCTGGTCTGGTAGGGTTAGGGGTAGGGGTCAGGGGTCAGGGTAACTCGTCTGGTAGGGTTAGGGGTAGGGTACCTGGTCTGGTAGGGTTAGGGGTAGGGGTTAGGGGTAGGGTACCTCGACTGGTAGGGTTAGGGGTAGGGTAGGGGATAGGGGTAGGGGTTAGGGGTAGGGGTTAGGGGTAGGGGTTAGGGGTAGGGTACCTGGTCTGGTAGGGTTAGGGGTAGGGGTTAGGGGTCAGGGTACCTGGTCTGGTAGGGTTAGGGGTAGGGGTCAGGGGTTAGGGTACCTCGTCTGGTAGGACCACCTTCCTGGTCTCCATGTGCTTCAGCACCTCGTAGGCCGTGTGCAGCGCCCGCACCTTGGTGCCCTCTGCTCGGACTAAGGTGGGCAGGTAGATGAACCACAGGCCGTAGCAGTGACCCAGCAGACATTTGGACCACATGTCCGGTACAGACGAGTACTTCTGGGCCCGCTTCTGAGCTAGCTTAATCTCCTGTGGGGGGGGGGGGGGGGGGGGGGCAGGAAGAATGGATGAGGGAAGGGGAGAAGAGAGGGTAAGAAAGGTAAAGAAAGACAGGAGTGAGTCAGCGTATAGAGAACAGATGGTGAAAAAAGTATAGTAGCAATAAAATGATGGAAAGATGTATGAGAAGGGGAGGAGAAAGATGAGAGGATGAGGAGGAACGATGAGGAGGAGAATAAGGGAGGAGAGGAGGAAGAGGAGGAGGGAGAGGAGGTAGGAAGAGGAGGGAGAGGAGGAAGGGTGAGGAGGGAGCGAGGGTAGGAGTTATTGAAGAGAAAGAGACGGAGAGGTTTATACTATATCTCTAGAGGGTTATACTGATTAGCCAAGTCAATCCAATCAGTCATGTAATTGAATCAGCCTTAAAGGGCATGATCCGCTCCCAGAGGAATAAGGACAGGGCCTTCTGCTTCACTCAACAGCCACTTAACACAGGGAACTCTGAAAAGGCTCTCTGTAGAAGGCTACTTAACACAGGGAACTCTGAAAAGGCTCTCTGTAGAAGGCTACTTAACACAGGGAACTCTGAAAAGGCTCTCTGTAGAAGGCTACTTAACACAGGGAACTCTGAAAAGGCTCTCTGTAGAAGGCTACTTAACACAGGGAACTCTGAAAAGGCTTTCTGTAGAAGGCTACTTAACACAGGGAACTCTGAAAAGGCTTTCTGTAGAAGGCTACTTAACACTTCTTCTGATCTACCT
>JAPMUY010002922.1:190000-192500 GCA_026901105.3 Galaxias olidus
GCTAGTCTGTGTGTAGGTGCTAGTGTGTGTGTATTGTCTGTCAGTCTGTGTGAATGTGCGTGTGTGTGTGTGTGCGTGTGCGTGTATTGTCTGTCATTCTGTGTGTGTGTGCGTGTGTGTGTGTGTATATGTCTGTCAGTCTCTGTGTATGTATTGTCTGTCAGTCTGTGTGTATGTATATATGTGTGTATATATGTCTGCTAGTCTGTGTGTATGTGCTAGTTTGTGTGTGTGTGTGTATTGTCTGTCAGTCTGTGTGTATGTGCTAGTGTGTGTGTGTGTGTGTGTCTGTGTATATATGTCTGTCAGTCTGTGTGTATATATGTCTGCTAGTCTGTGTGTATGTGCTAGTGTGTGTGGGTGTATGTGCTAGTGTGTGTGTGTATATATGTCTGCCAGTCTGTGTGAATGTGCGTGTGTGTGTATATGTCTGCCAGTCTGTGTGTGTGTGTGTGTGTGTGTGTGTGTGTATTGTCTGTCAGTCTGTGTGTGTGTGCGTGTGTGTGTATTGTCTGTGAGTCTCTGTGTATGTGCGTGTGTGTGTATTGTCTGTCAGTCTGTGTGTAGTGCTTGCGTGTGTGTATTGTCTGTCAGTCTGTGTGTAGTGCTTGCGTGTGTGTATTGTCTGTTAGTCTGTGTGTATGTGCGTGTGTGTGTATTGTCTATCAGTGTGTGTGTAGTGCTTGCGTGTGTGTATTGTCTGTTAGTCTGTGTGAATGTGCTAGCGTGTGTGTATTGTCTATCAGTCTGTGTGTATATGCTAGCGTGTGTGTATTGTCTATCAGTGTGTGTGTAGTGCTAGCGTGTGTGTATTGTCTATCAGTCTGTGTGTATATGCTAGCGTGTGTGTATTGTCTATCAGTGTGTGTGTAGTGCTAGCGTGTGTGTATTGTCTATCAGTCTGTGTGTATGTGCTAGCGTGTGTGTATTGTCTATCAGTGTGTGTGTAGTGCTAGTGTGTGTGTATTGTCTATCAGTGTGTGTGTAGTGCTTGCGTGTGTGAGTGTTTGAGTGTTGTTTAAGTGTGTGTGTATTGTCTATCAGTGTGTGTGTATGTGCGTGTGTGTATTGTCTATCAGTGTGTGTGTAGTGCTTGTGTGTTTGAGTGTTGTTTAAGTGTGTGTTGTAACAGTACCAGTAAAACAGCTCTGTTACATAACCGGGGCTTTCACACACACTGTCTTACCAGAACCGTGTGTGTGGGCTTTACTGAGCACGTCAGCTTCTGTGTGTGTCGTCACACACACACGCACGCTGCACACACACACACACACACACACACACACACACACACACACACACACACACACACACACACAGTAACACACACACACACACACACACACACACACACACACACACACACACACACACACACACACAGCAGTGTCAGGAGAGGATTTCTATTCCTCTTCCCCTCTTCACCGTCGTCGTCATGGAGACCACAGAGTGATCAGACTGCCTCCATAATCAGCTGTGTGCAGTAGAACAAGACCCTTCTACACTCTACAGAGTGATGTGGTGTGATTCTAATAATCTCACTCTACAGAGTGATGTGGTGTGACTCTCATAATCTCACTCTACAGAGTGATGTGGTGTGATTCTAATAATCTCACTCTACAGAGTGATGTGGTGTGATTCCAATAATCTCACTCTACAGAGTGATGTGGTGTGATTCCAATAATCTCACTCTATAGAGTGACATCTGGTGATTCTTATTATCTCACTCTACAGAGTGACATCTGGTGATTCTCATAATCTCACTCTACAGAGTGACGTGGTGTGATTCTAATTATCTCACTCTACAGAGTGACATCTGGTGATTCTTATTATCTCACTCTACAGAGTGACATCTGGTGATTCTCATAATCTCACTCTACAGTGACGTGGTGTGATTCTAATTATCTCACTCTACAGAGTGATGTGGTGTGATTCTAATAATCTCACTCTACAGAGTGATGTGGTGTGATTCTAATAATCTCACTCTACAGAGTGATGTGGTGTGATTCTAATAATTTCACTCTACAGAGTGATGTGGTGTGATTCTAATAATTTCACTCTACAGAGAGATGTGGTGTGACTCTAATAATCTCACTCTACAGAGTGATGTGGTGTGACTCTCATAATCTCACTCTACAGAGTGATGTGGTGTGATTCCAATAATCTCACTCTACAGAGTGATGTGGTGTGACTAATAATCTCACTCTACAGAGAGATGTGGTGTGACTCTAATAATCTCACTCTACAGAGTGATGTGGTGTGATTCCAATAATCTCACTCTACAGAGTGATGTGGTGTGATTCCAATAATGTCACTCTACAGAGTGATGTGGTGTGACTCTCATAATCTCACTCTACAGAGTGATGTGGTGTGACTCTCATAATCTCACTCTACAGAGTGATGTGGTGTGACTCTCATAATCTCACTCTACAGAGTGATGTGGTGTGATTCCAATAATCTCACTCTACAGAGTGATGTGGTGTGATTCCAATAATGTCAC
>JAPMUY010002922.1:195000-238623 GCA_026901105.3 Galaxias olidus
GTGTGTGTGTGTGTGTGTGTGAGAATGGGGGTGTGTGTGTGTGTGTGTGTGTGTGTGTGTGTGTGTGTGTGTGTGTGTGTGTGTGTGTGTGTGTGTGTGTGTGTGTGTGAGAATGGGGGTGTGTGTGGGGGTGGTGAGGTGAAAGTGAAGATAAAAGGAGAGAGTGAGAACAAAGGAAGTATGAGCAGCTCTGAGCTGTAAAGGTTAACCAGGGCAAACAGGAAGTTTCTGTTTCTGTGATGTTCCAGGCGTGTGCTGGGTGTCTTCCTTCGGTGGTTCAGCAGGGGCTGGGGCCGTATATCATGGAACGGTAACAGGAACCGGGTCATTTCGCCGTTTCCTGCTGCCAGATAACTAACCAACTCACTAACCTGACAGGGACAGGAGCATTACCTTTAAACAGAGTAACTAACACGACCAACCAACTCACTAACACGACCAACCAACTCACTAACACGACCAACCAACTCACTAACCCGACCAACCAACTCACTAACCTGACCAACCAACTCACTAACTTGACCAACCAACTCACTAACTTGACCAACCAACTCACTAACCCGACCAACCAACTCACTAACCCTACCAGCCAACTCACTAACACGACCAACCAACTCACTAACCCGACCAACCAACTCACTAACCCGACCAACCAACTCACTAACCCGACCAACCAACTCACTAGCCTGACAGGGACAGGAGCATTACCTTTAAACAGAGTAACTAACCCTACCAGCCAACTCACTAACACGACCAACCAACTCACTAACCCGACCAACCAACTCACTAACCCTACCAGCCAACTCACTAACACGACCAACCAACTCACTAACCCGACCAACCAACTCACTAACCCGACCAACCAACTCACTAACTTGAGCAGCGCTTTAGACAGAAGCCTTCCCTTTAAACAAAGTAACTAACATGAGGCCATGAAAACCAGGTGCAATAGTCTGGACTGGACTGGAGCAGATAAGACAGAGATCACTGTCTCTGTGGTGGATAAAGGAAAACCAGGAGTCAAAATCTGGACTGGACTGGAGCATCGATAAGACAGACCACTGTGTCAGTGGTGGATAAAGGAAAATAAGGCACAATAGTCTGGACTGGACTGGAGCATCGATAAGACAGATCACTGTCTCTGATGGACAGAATAAACCCCCATAGACGAGCTTAGTTTAGCTCTGAGAACAGACCGTGGACAGGGAGGAAGTCGGTCCAGTAGGATTCTAATGAAACAAGGCAGCAACAGAGCTAAAGTCAAGATTCTCAGTTCTCCTCCTCAGTATGGAGACAATACGGACGGCTTCCCTTTTCTATTATTAACCAACACATACATACTCAGAGAGAAATGGAGATGGAGAGAAAGAGAGTGAGAGAGGCCCACATAGGGCAGGAGAAGGGGTTCTTTATCTAAATCAGCCATCACAACAGTTCCCTCTCCTCAGAAGCCCAGTACCGACTAAGGATCAGTAAAGGGCTGTCTGTCTACGTGTGTGTGTGTGTGTGTGTGCACAGATATGACATATCTAACATTCCAACAAGTACGTTGCAGAATGTAGCCACGCTGTAGAATACTAACCAGTCAGCTCCATGCTGTGCTACTGTTATCCTCTCTCAATGGAAACAGACTAGAGTAACAGTTAACGTTGTAGTTCCAGTGCTGGCCATTGGACCAGTGCTGCTCCATCTTATTACAGGCATGCATAGCAGGAGTACTGTGAGGAGCCTTTCTGACACTCAGTGAACCAATCCATTAGTGAGTCAGCCAGCCAGCCAGCCAGCCAACCAGTCAGTCAGTCAGTCAGTCAGTCAGTCAGTCAGTCAGTCAGTCAGCCAGTCAGCCACACTAAAGACAGAGTTAATACACACGCACGCACGCACGCACACAGTCAAAAACTCTTATTTCAATCTCCAGCCCGACCTCCTCCAGTCCACACAGTGATAACTTCCTGTGACTGTTGAAGACAGGTTCTAAACATGGCTACTGACAGTTTCAGTTCTCTGAAACCTCCCCCACCGATCTTACTCTGCTGCCAAACCTTTTCTTTGAAGTTTCTGACTAGGGGAAAGTATCATGTAGAGAAACGATATCACCGTTCTGTGAAATAAGAGTCTCAGAGTTCAACACACACTCAAAAATAAAAAGACAGCGACAATTGGAGAGATAAAGAATATGACTAAGAGATAAGAAGGATATTGAATTGACATGACTGGGGAGCTGTGTGTGTGTGTATGTGTGTCTGTCTGTGTGTGTGTGTGTGTGTCTGTGTGTGTGTGTCTGTGTGTGTGTGTGTGTGTGTGTGTGTCTGTGTGTGTGTGTGTCTGTCTGTGTGTGTGTGTCTGTCTGTGTGTGTGTGTGTGTGTGTGTGTGTGTGTGTCTGTGTGTGTCTGTGTGTGTGTGTGTGTCTGTGTGTGTCTGTGTGTGTGTGTGTGTGTGTGTGTGTGTGTAATCACAAAAACACTTTTTTCAGAGCAACACGTGTGTGTGTGTGTGTGTGTGTTCAGAACACACACTTGTGTGCCTCTCCGTGTGTGTGGCGTGTGTGTGTGTGTGTGTTGCAAGCAGGGCAAATTATGTGTGTGAGACTGTGAGAGTGTGTGTAAATATGACTGCCAGAGACAGAAGATATTGCATTTATAAATGTGAGTACTGAAAGAGGCATATGTGTGTGTGTGTGTGTGTGTGTGTGTGTGTGTGTGTGTGTGTGTGTGTGTGTGCGTGTCTGTGTGTGCTTCCTCTCTTCATAACCAGTACGACAATGTGTGGCGTTAACGGGAGCCACAACACATCAATGGGGTCATGAGAATAAAGGAAAGTCAATGCTGTGTAAACCTGTGTCTGTGTGTTAATAACAGCCGTCAGCGAGACAGTGAGTATCAATGTATCAGAGGATATTACAGTGAGTATCAATGTATCAGAGGATATTACAGTGAGTATCAATGTATCAGAGGATATTACAGTGAGTATCAATGTATCAGAGGATATTACAGTGAGTATCAATGTGGCAGAGGATATTACAGTGAGTATCAATGTGGCAGAGGATATTGCAGTGAGTATCAATGTATCAGAGGATATTACAGTGAGTATCAATGTGGCAGAGGATATTGCAGTGAGTATCAATGTATCAGAGGATATTACAGTGAGTATCATTGTGGCAGGCAGCAGAGCCAGAGTGAATGTGACAGTTGGAGGCCTGTAAGGGGGTGTTTCCTGTTGCTCTAACAGATGTGTGAGCTGCTTGGGTCTCCAGGTGTGTGTGTGTCTGATAAGGGCTCTCTGCCTCCTCTCAGGCCGTTGACAGAGCCTCTGTATGGGCTTAGCTGTTACAGTGACTATCCTCATGGGAGCCACTCTCATGTCTGCTGCTTCACCAGACACTAACCTTCCCCCCCCCCCCTCTCTCTCCCCCCATTGTCTCCCCTCCCTCCCCCCTCTCTCCTCCTTCCCCCCTCCCTCTCTCCCCTGTTGGTCTCCCCTCCCACCCCCCCTTTCTCTCCCCCCTCCTTTCTCTCCCTCTATCTCTCTCTCTCCCTCCTTTGTCTCCCCTCCCTCCCCTCTCTCTCTCCCCCCATCCTCTCCCCCTCTCTCTCTCTCTCTCTCTCTCTCTCTCTCTTCACTGTGTTTCCATTCCATCCCTCTTCAAATCATCACAGTCGGGTTTCAGGGCCTGCCTGTCCGGCTGCGTAGCCTAGGCAACAGATCGATGTTCATATTCAACTAATGGAATGGTCGCTGGCTGTGTGTGTGTGTGTGTTCCAGATAACAGCGTTACCAACATGCTGGCTCTGTGTGTGTGTGTGTGTGTGTGTGTTCCAGATAACAGCGTTACCAACATGCTGGCTCTCAAAGGGCAGATCAGCAGGTTTCCTCCTGAGAGAGGAGAGCTGAGTACTAGTGTTCCTCTGCCTACAACACAGTCACCGGTGACTGTCAACACACATGCTATACAGTCATCGAAGAATGTGTGTGTGTGTGTGTGTGTCTCCTGCTATACAGAGTCATCGGTGTCTCCTGGTCCACAGACACACTATTCAGGGTGCCTTGCCCTGAAAGACAGGGTGTTTGGCGGATGTGTGTGGTGTGTGCACAATGTGTGTGTGTGTGTGTGTGTGTGTGTGTGTGAGGTTGTGCTGCCTGGCACAATGAATGATGTCATAACATCTCCCTATTCCCACTGCTGATCTAAACAGAGCAGTGGGCTGTGAGACCAGCCATGTTATACAGCCTTTAACAGAGCAGTGGGCTGATCTGAGACCAGCCATGTCCTGGCCCTACAGCCTTTAACAGAGCAGTGGGCTGATGAGACCAATGAGCCTTTAACAGAGCGGTGGACTGATAAGCCATGTCCTGGCTCTACAGCCTTTAACAGAGCGGTGGGCTGATCTGAGACCAGCCATGTCCTGCCCTACAGCCTTTAACAGAGCGGTGGGCTGATCTAAGACCAGCCATGTCCTGGCTCTACAGCCTTTAACAGAGCAGTCTGATCTGAGACCAGCCATGTCCTGGCCCTACAGCCTTTAACAGAGCAGTGGGCTGATCTGAGACCAGCATGTCCTGGCCCTACAGCCTTTAACAGAGCAGTGGGCTGATCTGAGACCACACAATGCTCACAGCCTTTAACAGAGCAGTGGGTTCTGAGACCAGCCATGTCCTGGCCCTACAGCCTTTAACAGAGCGGTGGGCTGATCTGAGACCAGCCATGTCCTGGCCCTACAGCCTTTAACAGAGCAGTGGACTGATCTGAGACCAGCCATGTCCTGGCCCTACAGCCTTTAACAGAGCAGTGGACTGATCTGAGACCAGCCATGTCCTGGCTCTACAGCCTTTAACAGAGCGGCACTGACTGAGACCAGCTTGGTTACATTCAACACATGTGTCTTTGTTCTCTAGGCTGGTCTTGACACACACACACACACACACACACACACACACACACACACACACACACACACACGCGCGCGCGCGCACGGTGCCCCAGCACAATCCTCCATGCTGACCACCAGCAGCATTACGTAAAGCATTAGCACACTGGTGATTTCACACTCAGTGTCAATCTTAAAAAGACTCAGTGTGTCCATCAGTAAAGACGCTTGCTGACTCCAGATCAGACATTAAAGACTGTGTGTGGCCAGCAATAAAGACACTGGCTGACTCCAGATCAGACATTAAAGACGCAGTATGTTCATCAGTAAAGACGCTGGCTGACTCCAGATCAGACATGAAAGACTCAGTGTGTCCATCATTAAAGACACTGGCTGACTCCAGATCTGTCTGGTAAGTGGACCTTAAACACAGTCATTCTCCATAGGGGATCAGTCTGTGAGGGAAACTCTATGCAGCGCCATGTCTAAACGTTTATGATGTCTCAGAGTCACCATATATACACTGCAAAGGTTTTGGTCCTTTCAACGAAATACATCTCCATTACTAATTCCCTTCCCAGTTAAATACATGTAAAAATAGGTTATAACCAGTAATAAAATTATAACAGATATAAAATGCAGAGGGAAGGAGTTTCTAATCCATCCCATAATAGTTGTTTTCCGAGCAGTCTGATGAAAGGGCTACTTCTCCAGTCACGCCCGAGTTTCTGCTGAGTCGTCACTATAGACCTGACCGAGGGTTCCCGTGCCAAACACAGTACGCACCCAGCGCCAAGTCATTACAAACACACACAGCACACAGAGACCTAAAGGACGCAGTTTAACTCTTATTGTCTCCCTCTCTATAGCCACACAGGGCATATCAGGTCTGATTAACGCCAGATAGAGCTGTCCAGCTCTGACCCAATGTTAAAAAAGACAGGGCTAAACATGACTCAGCAAACTCAGGTCAAACGTGACGCGGCTGAAGGCAGGCAGCAGGCTTCACAAACAGCATGCTAGGCTGAGGAGACAGGACAAGCTGAAGTCCCAGAGCCAGGACAAGCTGAAGTCCCAGAGCCAGCATGCTAGGCTGAGGAGACAGGACAAGCTGAAGTCCCAGAGCCAGCATGCTAGGCTGAGGAGACAGGACAAGCTGAAGTCCCAGAGCCAGCATGCTAGGCTGAGGAGACAGGACAAGCTGAAGTCCCAGGCAGCATGCTAGGCTGAGGAGACAGGACAAGCAAACAGCATGCTAGGCTGAGGAGACAGGACAAGCTGAAGTCCCAGAGGCCAGGACAAGCTGAAGTCCCAGAGCCAGCATGCTAGGCTGAGGAGACAGGACAAGCTGAAGTCCCAGAGCCAGCATGCTAGGCTGAGGAGACAGGAGAAGCTGAAGTCCCAGAGCCAGCATGCTAGGCTGAGGAGACAGGACAAGCTGAAGTCAGAGCCAGCATGCTAGGCAGCAAGCTGAAGTCCCAGAGCCAGCATGCTAGGCTGAGGAGACAGGACAAGCTGAAGTCCCAGAGCCAGCATGCTAGGCTGAGGAGACAGGACAAGCTGAAGTCCCAGAGCCAGCATGCTAGGCTGAGGAGACAGGAGAAGCTGAAGTCCCAGTGACGTTCAGTGCTAGTTCACCACAGCTTGCTCTGCTGTCATTGACCAATAGCAGACTAGCATCGACATTCAGAGCATTGCCACACACTCTGGGGGTTACTAAGGGTTACGGGTTTTCTTTTCGGACGCTAACTTCTCCATTCCCTGGTCGACAGAAAACACTGTTGCTATATTTGTCACTGTGTGACTGCGCTTAGCACAGCTCCTCTGTCTGTGACGTGGTAGACAGCATGTTCATCAAATACACCGTAAAAACAACAACAACAAAGGTGGGTAACCATAGAAACCAAAAAGGCAGAAGCTCCATTTAAGCCACTGTGCGTTTTGAAATCAAACTGAAAATACTCAGTGTGGTTTGGCTAGAATGATAGTTTAGTTTTGGTGGAGGGTAAGTGCTCAAACTACAGGTTTGAAGAGTTTCTGTTCCCTTTCAGTTTGAAATCTAAAATGACCACAGCTATGTTTAGCTTTCCATAAGAGGATGACTTTGAAAAATTATCTTAGATTACTCTAAATGTATTACAATAAACCTATACGTATAGTATACCCCTAAAATATTATCCAAAATTATTTTCTCAGTTTTTAAGCTTCAGACAATACATTTTGTCCTACAAGATATTTTTCTCCCACTCATTTAGCCAGCCTGGGGTGGATTTAACAGAACAACAAACCCTCCACGTAACCCTGTGCTCGGCTCGCTCTCCACTGAGACACAGAGAGACAGGGGGGGTTATTTCAAACACAATGCTATTTAAAGACCACTCTGAAATAGACCGCTACTCTACTCTACAGACAGAGAGCTGCCTGCCGCCCCCTGCTTTAGACCCCACAGAAATGATGTGCTTTCTGTTAGCTCGGAAATTACTCTGCAAGCAGCCATCTTCATCTTCTTCTTCTTCTGAGTGATGCTCACAAGGCCTGCCTGGGATTATTACAAAGTCTACAAGAGGAAAATACACAAGGAGCTCTAAGTAAGAGGGGATAGGAGGAGTTATTTAAAGACCCTCCCCAGAGAACACTTCCTCCTCATCAACAACATCGTCCTTAGGAACGAGGATACAATGGGGTAAATGATTACTACCACCCTCCTCCTCCTCCTCCTCCTCCTCCTTCAGGCACTCCTTCAAGGTGCGTTGAGCTCGTAGCTGGCTCTCAGGGGCACTACACACACACACACACACGCACGCAGCTGAAGACACACTGTTGGTAACAGAGAGAGTGAGAGAGAGAGAGAGAGACAGAGTGAGAGAGAGAGAGAGAGAGACAGAGAGAGTGAGAGAGAGAGAGAGGACAGTAGGGTTCTAAGTAGGAGGGAGAAGGAGAGGGAGAGAGATGACCTCCAGGACACTGCAGAGCGTGCTCAACTCACAGAGAAACTAGATCCCTGCCTATTGGAAAGTAACACATTTTTATAATTGGTTTCTTTTATTTTTCACTACGTGCCTTGTAAACAGGGCACTGCTGCAAAAGACACGCAGTCTCAGTCATGACAATGTATGTATGTATATATATATATATATACACACACACAGTGCCTTGCAAAAGTATTCACCCCCCTTGGCATTTTTCATGTTTTGTTGCCTCACAACCTGGAATTAGAATGGATTGTTTGAAGGTTTGCATCATTTCATCCAGAGAACATGCCTACAACTTTGAAGATGTGATTTTTTTTTTATTGTGAAGCAAACAACAAATAGGACAAAATAACAGAAAACTTCAGCGTGCATAAATATTCACCCCCCTAAGGTCAGTACTTTGTAGAGCCGCCTTTTGCGGCAATTACAGCTGCAAGTTGCTTTGGATAAGTCTCTATGAGCTTGCCACTGGTATTTTTGCAAAACTGCTCCAGCTCCTTCATGTTGGATGGTTTCCACTTGTAAACAGCAATCTTGAAGTCTGACCACAGATTCTCCATTGGATTGAGATCTGGGCTTTGACTAGGCCATTCCAACACATTTAAATGTTTCCCCTTAAACCACTCGAGTGTCGCTTTAGCAGTATGCTTCGGGTCATTGTCCTGCTGGAAGGTGAACCTCCGTCCCAGTCTCAAATCACAGGCAGACTGAAACAGGTTTTGCTCAAGAACATCCCTGTATTTAGCACCATCCATCTTTCCCTCGACTCGAATCAGTTTCCCAGTCCCTGCTGCTGAAAAACATCCCCACAGCATGATGCTGCCACCACCATGTTTCACTGTGGGGATGGTGTTCTTGGGGTGATGGGATGTGTTGGGTTTGCGCCAGACATAGCGTTTTCCTTGGTGGCCGAAAAGTTCAATTTTAGTCTCATCTGACCAGAGCACCTTTCTCCATACATTTGGGGAGTCGCCCACATGCCTTTTGGCAAACTCAAAACGTGCCATCTTATTTTTAACACTAAGTAATGGCTTTTTTCTGGCCACTCTTCCATAAAGCCCAGCTCTATGGAGTGTACGGCCTATTGTGGTCCCATGCGCAGATACACCAGTCTCTGCTGTGGAACTCTGCAGCTCCTTTAGGGTTACCTTTGGTCTCTGTGCTGCCTCTCTGATTAATGCCCTCCTTGCCCGGTCTGTGAGTTTTGGTGTGCGGCCCTCTCTTGGCAGGTTTGTTGTGGTACCATGTTCTTTCCATTTGAAGATGATGGATTTGATGGTGCTCCGGGGATCATCAAAGATTTGGATATTTTTTTATAACCCAACCCTGACTAGTACTTCTCAACAACTTTGTCCCTGACTTGTTTGGAGAGCTCCTTGGTCTTCATGGTGTGATGCCTCTTGCTTAGTGGTGTTGCAGCCTCTGGGACCTTTCAGAAAAGGTGTGTTTATACTGACAGATCATGTCACACTTAGATTACACACAGGTGGACTTCATTTCACTAATTATGTTACTTCTGAAGGTAATTGGTTGCACCAGAACTTTTGAGGGGCTTCATAGAAAAGGGGGTGAATACATATGCACATGCCAATTTCCCGATTTTTATTTAAAAAAATAATTTTTAATATATATTTTTCTCATTTCACTTCACCAACTTAAGACTATTTTGTGCAGATCCATCACATAAAATTCTGATTGAAAAAACATTTAAATTACAGGTTGTAATGTAACAAAATAAGTAACTAGCCAAGGGGGGTGAATACTTTTGCAAGGACACACTATATATATATATATATATATATATATACACACACACAAATACTGTATATATATATATACATATAGACACGCAGTATATGTAACATCAGAGGGGAGGAGGGGAGGGAGAGTCTGTCTCAGAGACACAGAGGAACAGAGGGGAGGGATAGTCTGTCTCAGAGACACAGAGGGACAGAGGGGAGGGAGAGTCTGTCTCAGAGACACAGAGGGACAGAGGGGAGGGAGAGTCTGTCTCAGAGACACAGAGGGGAGGGAGAGTCTGTCTCAGAGACACAGAGGGACAGAGGGGAGGGAGAGTCTGTCTCAGAGACACAGAGGGACAGAGGGGAGGGAGAGTCTGTCTCAGAGACACAGAGGGACAGAGGGGAGGGAGAGTCTGTCTCAGAGACACAGAGGGGAGGGAGAGTCTGTCTCAGAGACACACAGAGGGTTAGAGGGGAGGGAGAGTCTGTCTCAGAGACACAGAGGGAGGAGGGGAGGGAGAGTCTGTCTCAGAGACACAGAGGGACAGAGGGGAGGGAGAGTCTGTCTCAGAGACACAGAGGGACAGAGGGGAGGGAGAGTCTGTCTCAGAGACACACAGAGGGACAGAGGGGAGGGAGAGAGTGTCTCAGAGACACAGAGGGACAGAGGGGAGGGAGACTCTGTCTCAGAGACACAGAGGGACAGAGGGGAGGGAGAGTCTGTCTCAGAGACAAAGAGGGACAGAGGGAGGGAGAGTCTGTCTCAGAGACACAGAGGACAGAGGGAGGGAGAGTCTGTCTCAGAGACACAGAGGGACAGAGGGGAGGGGGAGTCTGTCTCAGAGACACGCAGAGGAGAGGATCTATCTAGAGCAGGTATTGTAAATGGTGCGTGGCAGTTGAGTCAGGAAGGAGAAACCGAGAGAGAAATAAAGCGTGAACAGGAAAGGAGGCAAAGCTCTAGAACATAAAAAGACAAAAAAAAGAAAAGAGCTAGGAGAGAGCTATGAGACTATAGGCCTTCTCTGACATTCCATTAGTCCCAAAATAAGAAGGATTAAAGAATATATTTGTATTCTAATTTAATATTAATTTAAATTATTTATTAGGTATTTAGGAGTGGGTTCAAAGGTCACTGAAAGAGAAAGAGCCTTGCTCCTCTATCCAGACAGCCTGGCCCGACCCTCCACACACAGGGCATGGGTAATATTCCTGTGCTAGCACCTGGGCCGACCCTCCACACACAGGGCATGGGTAATATTCCTGTGCTAGCACCTGGGCCGACCCTCCACACACAGGGCATGGGTAATATTCCTGTGCTAGCACCTGGCCCGACCCTCCACACACACACAGGGCCGACCCTCCACACACAGGGCATGGGTAATATTCCTGTGCTAGCACCTGGGCCGACCCTCCACACACAGGGCATGGGTAATATTCCTGTGCTAGCACCTGGGCCGACCCTCCACACACAGGGCATGGGTATTATTCCTCTGCTAGCACCTGGGCCGACCCTCCACACACAGGGCATGGGTAATATTCCTGTGCTAGCACCTGGGCCGACCCTCCACACACAGGGCATGGGTAATATTCCTGTGCTAGCACCTGGGCCGACCCTCCACACACAGGGTATGGGTAATATTCCTGTGCTAGCACCTGGGCCGACCCTCCACACACAGGGCATGGGTAATATTCCTGTGCTAGCACCTGGGCCGACCCTCCACACACAGGGCATGGGTAATATTCCTGTGCTAGCACCTGGCCCGACCCTCCACACACAGGGCATGGGTAATATTCCTGTGCTAGCACCTGGGCCGACCCTCCACACACAGGGCATGGGTAATATTCCTGTGCTAGCACTGTGTGTTTTGGTCTGTCTTAGAAAAAACACTGCTGAGTCTCTGCTGTGTAGCGATGATGTAACCGCCAGCAACCGAGTTGTACACATAGAATTACAACAACTAGATGAGACCTGGCCGTTTCACCATTTAGCAGTGGGTGAATGTGTGTGATGTCACGGTTCTGGCTTCTCCGCACATTCCACTCATTCTACTTCTACGCTAGCGAGTTCCAGCAGCATAACTTTGAGATGAGATAAAAGAGGAGGGTTACCGTAGAGACACTCCACAGCAGAGGTATGCTGGAGTGCTAGTCTGACGCAGAGAGATGGAGGTGGTTTTGGAAACGTAATCATTTCAGTCACACTTTCTGGCACAGACAGTTTTAGAAACCAAATCATAGATGAACTGCGTACACAATATGATAAGACTCGTTGCTGTCTACAGCCAAAACACACATAACCAGAGACTGTCATAAATATCCCCTTACAACCAAAGACATTTAAATGTTATCCAAAGCTCAAAATACAGAATAATTAATAAAATACAGCTTGAAACAAAATGTCACTTTATGGTGTGTTTCTTTATTTAAGATTGAATTCCTGTTTGAAAGTCAGTCTCAAAGCCTGACTGCCCCCCCCCTCCCTCCCCTGCAAAGATCACCTCTCTCTAGCCTTCATCCCTCACCCCCCAGTCCACCTCTCACTGCCCTCCCCCTCACTTACCAGGCCTACTTTATATCCACCTACCTCCACATCTCTCTCTGTTCACACACTTCTCTGTTAGCTCACCTTTCTCTGTTAGCACACTTTCTCTCTGTTAGCTCACCTTTCTCTGTTAGCTCACCTCTCTCTGTAAGCCCACCTTCTCTATGTTAGCTCACCTCTCTCTGTTAGTCCACCTCTCTCTGTTAGTCCACCTCTCTCTGTTAGCCCAACTCTCTATGTTAGCTCAACTCTCTCTATGTTAGCGCACCTCTCTCTGTTAGTCCACCTCTCTCTGCTAGCACACCTCTCTCTGTTAGTCCACCTCTCTCTGTTAGCCCACCTTTTCTCTGTTAGCCCACCTTCTCTCTGTTAGCCCACCTCTCTCTGTTAGCTCACCTCTCTGTTAGCCCACCTCTCTCTGTTAGCCCACCTCTCTCTGCTAGCACACCTCTCTCTGCTAGCACACCTCTCTCTGTTAGTCCACCTCTCTCTGTTAGCTCACCTCTCTCTGTTAGCCCACCTCTCTCAGTTAGATCACCTCTCTCTGCTAGCCCACCTTCTCTCTGTTAGCTCAACTCTCTCTGCTAGCCCACCTCTCTCTGCTAGCCCCCCTTCTCTCTGTTGCCTGTAACAGGAGGTGGAATGTTCTTCTCAGTGTGATTCCTGTCTCTGAGTGTGAGGCTGTTCTTCTCAGTGTGATTCCTGTCTCTGAGTGTGAGGCTGAGCTGGACTGTGTGTGTCTGCTGCTCCTCACCCAAAGACACCTATCCCATCTTGAAGCCTGTTTCTCAGGGAACCACCATTAAACCCCTGGTAGCTCCTCAATGGCAAATACACCTGAAAATATTTCATTACGACCAAAATGACACAATACATCACTCAGTGTTTTCTCTACTTAATATGTAATCTATTACTTAGTAAATCATAAGTATTAAGCAAACTTACATCAATGTGACAGCTCAAAAATGTAATATACATACTGAATATTACATTTCAGATTTTTTACATAGTAAATAATTTAGTGTTTTTTACACACCTGAGAAGGACATTGAATTTGCTCATATAAAAGGCTCAATAAAGCTGTGGTCATTTTAAATTCAAACTACCATGAAAAGGAAATGAAAATCTTTTTTTTTTTTTCTCTTTACCAACGGGCTCCTGGAACTGAGTGGTCTATTTGAATGCGAATGACAGACCTTTGCTGCAGCTGACACTACCCAGCCGTAGAGGAGTGTGTATATTTAGCAGAATCTGAGAAGCAGGCAGATCCTGGATCGGCTTTGGTCACTTAAGGAAAATATACACATCACATCTACAGTAACACACAACACACCGAGAGTGCAGGACCTGCCTGGTCAAACAAAGGTTAAATAAAAAAACATAAAGAGGGAGGTGTCTCCCTGTGTGGACGTCTAAATCCCCCAGCATACACCTGGATACTCACACATGGGGAACCAGAGCCAAAACAAACACAGCCGAACTAACGCAGTGCTGCAACACAGCCAAACTAACGCTGACCTCAAACACAGCCAAACTAACGCAGTGCTACAACACAGCCAAACTAACGCTGACCTCAAACACAGCCAAACTAACACAGTGCTGCAACACAGCCAGACTAACACTGTGCGGCAACACAGCCAAACTAATACAGTGCTGCAACACAGCCAAACTAACGCAGTGCTTCAATACAGCCAAACTAACGCAGCCAAACTAACGCAGTGCTGCAACACAGCCAAACTAACACTGACCTAAAACACAGCCAAACTAACGCTGACCTCAAACACAGTCAAACTTACTCAGTGCTACAACACAGTCAAACTTACTCAGTGCTACAACACAGTCAAACTTACTCAGTGCTACAACACAGCCAAACTTACTCAGTGCTATAACACAGCCAAACTTACTCAATGCTACAACACAGCCAAACTTACTCAGTGCTATAACACAGCCAAACTTACTCAATGCTACAACACAGCCAAACTTACTCAGTGCTATAACACAGCCAAACTTGCTCAATGCTACAACTACAGCTGAACAGAACCGAATAGCCTAGGCTGTTAAGGCGAACAAAACAATTGGTATGAGACAAGAGGAACTCCCAAAAATATGAGAATACAGCAAAGAGATATATTTGTAACTCCACAGTCCTTTCTGAAAAGTACCCTACTCGGGCGTGATGTTAGTTGGTTGATAGGAATAGTTCACAGCCTGGTAGTCAGTTCCTCTACATACTGCAGGTGTTGCCCTGACAACGCTTAAGATTGGCTATCTATCATGCATCTTGTCAGCAGAGACTATGGCTAAGACCATGAGGTCGAGGTTAAAGTTCATTTCACAAACCCTCCGTTCAAAGCCTTAGACCTATCTCTAAGGTTGAATTCGTGTGAGTGTCTGTAGAGTGTCTGTATGTCTGAAGATTAAAAATGTGTCCCACACTTGCCTCAGCATTGTAAATAGAATGTTTCAGCTATGTTTCATGGCAGAAACTGTCTTCATTCTGTCATCAACCACCAACTACTAGATTAGCTGTGAACCCACATTTCCTTTCTGTAACCTCTGACATTATTAGAAATGTGTTAAAAAAGAAAGTGCACGTTTGTTAAGTTGGCTCCCCTAGTTTTTCTGTGACAGCCTACTGACAGCTCACTCAGTTCAACCCAAGCAGGAAGACTTAAATTATTTTGAAAGTGTGGGTAAACAATGTTTCTGACACAGAGAGAGAGAGAGCGAGAGAGAGAGAGAGAGACAGAGACAGAGAGGGAGAACATCAAGTTCAACATACTTGCCTTCAACATCACCCATCTCACTTCCTGTAAGTCTGATGGCACATAATACAGTCTAACCAAAGCCTATGGCCAGTAAATAAAGTTGTTCACTCTACAACTTTGGATATATTTAACAAGAAAGTGGTGATAGGGGCAGCTTTAAACCAGCCTTCCATTTCTTTTCATCATATATGATAGGATGTAGGACGCTACTAATACGGCATTATCATATATATATATGCTTAATACAAGGCCAGAATGTCCACTGCAACCAAAATAACGGTGGACCTACCACGGCCTATAGTTGACTGCGTCGTCGCCTCTTGCTATCTGTTCCTGTCTGTTAAAGCCAAGGCAATGCATTGCGTTCTGGCACCCACAAACGCGAAAAGGGTCAGTGTTTTTCGGCGAGGTTATCTGGGTTGTTTTGGGGATCAGAGGCTTTTTATGCATTGCTAAACTTGCATCTACATTCAACACGAGTGATTCGCAACGACGGTTGTTTCTGTTGAGCAATAGAGTTAGGGTTAGCAACACAGGACTAGGAGGAGATGGCAAGCCATCACACACTCACACACTCACACACACCCATTCTGCTAGCTAGCATTAGGTAAGCAGAGCTAGCGTTAATTTGCAATAACATAACGGAAATATAGTTGTCTCAACACTTAACCAATGGAGTGCTTCGTATTCTGCCCCTTTCTACGGCAATATCTAGGCCAAAAAAGGGAATTGTTAATGCAAAATCAAGAGGTCCACCTTGTCCCTTTTACGTCCTATTACGAGTCGGCTTTGCAGCACACAATTCATTGCAGCAGGACATTCAAGGCTGACTAACGGCAGCTATTACCTGTCAATTTACCTCGTAATCCTCGCTGGTATTTCCAATTGCACACTAGAAGTGACATGTTTAGGTCATATTGAGATAAGTAAAGTCCACGTTTGCTGCTGTCGTATCCATTGGGGTCAACTATCCGAAACGGTCGCTACAGATGTCGGTCGTTCTGGTCGCTGTCTTCGATGTAAGAGGCTTTTCGTAAGGGAGGGAGGCGTTGTCGGCGGCTAGTGGCTGTCTCGAGCTTGTAACTGCGTGACAAAGAGAGAAGGCACGCTATCTTACAATTATACTACGACGATCAACTTAACATACTAATTGCCCAAAACAAGACTGTCTAATTTGAATGATAAAACCAAGTTTTTCAAGACTACCTGTTTTATTTATTTTTACACTCACAATGTTGTTGACAACAATTTTACGACCCCCCACCCGCTCGGGTGCAGCTGTTGTGGTTTGTTCACAGCTGTTCGACCTGACCACTGCTTTCCAAATTGCCGTGGGACTTTTTATTTACAAACCCACGCGCGCAGAGGGAAAGCCTCATAAAAGAATTGAACCCGTGCCCCTCTGCCCCATGTCTTGTCAGACTAAAGGTTCCAGTTTGACCAGTTACTAAAATATTCCGTCAAGGCAACCATATGTAATATGCAGCTGCATAAAATAATATTCAACTAATCATTATCATTCTTAACCTGTTTTTCCATGTAATGGAAAAATAATAAGTTACACCATGCGGGCTACACACGAGCCAGTGATCAAAGGTTAGTAGTTTTGAACGTTTCAGAGAATAATGAAAATAACTAAATTCTCAAAACAAAATACCTACAGAACAAGATAAAATAAAGAGTGAAATGCGGTATGATAGGATCTGTTTCTAGGCGACTGTGCGTTAGCTGTCTTAACTGTATTCTGTACCATAGGAAAACCTGAATGTTAGCTGTCTTAACTGTATTCTGTACCATAAGAAAACCTGTATGTTAGCTGTTGATACATTTCCCACATCTCAATGAGTGATGAAAACAAATCCGTATCATTGAAACCAACCAGAATGAGGTAAGATAGACTTCAGTTCTCTAAATAAAGCGTGACAGTGGGCCCTGGCAGGTCTGAGGTACAGACACTAGCAAGTACAATCTTGATTGGGAGAAGAGAGGGAGAGAAAGGGTGTAATGTGTACCATAATGTGGGACTAGCATGCCATGCTATAATAACATTGGTCCACCAGCATGTGTAGGCAGGTTTAACTGCGATACGCAGACAGAGAGTGGTATGCAAGATTAATTAAAAACCTGCATAACAATCCAAAATACCCAGTTATAGAAATAATATATCATTAATATTGTAACACTGCATACATTTTTTTCTAATAACTTATACAACTTCTTAAAATCATTTATTATTTCTTTATTTTTTTGTAAAATAATGTGACGATACAGTCTTTTAAAAATCTTTTGTTGTTAGGTTTAAGAAGCACATATGGTTAAGAACATAATTTACAACATACAAGGTTCCCTGGATATCAAGTTCAAAGTAAAAAAAAATATAACAACGTAAATTAATGACTCTGAAAAAGCAATATATGCACATGTTCATTCATATTCTAGATCTAAAACATGACTCATAAATTTGTATAACAGAACAATAACGTTTATGTGACCATTGTAAAACAATAAAATAAAATAAAAACACAAGATAAAAATATGGCCTTTTACAGATCCCTATTTGAACACATTTTGCTGTTCAACAGCAACATCTAGTGGCAGATCATGGTAACTGCAGTGCCTCGGCTGCAAGAGGGATGGTTATTGCATAACATAATACAAGTCACATGACCACTATCACAGTGAGCAAAAACATTAATTAATACACAGCCATAAGAAAACTACCAGCAAGAAGAAGAGGGAAAGGGCTGTAACTTATATTCAGTAACTACACCAGCAGCATACTATGTGGAACGTTTTTACTGAGGCGTAACTTCAGATGCATATATAATATTCCTAACTTTAATCACTTTATATATTAACTCAACTACTGGCAAAGTTTGAAATGACACTGATGCATGATGTGATTATGAAAAACTTAGAACACATATGTTG
The DNA here is from genome assembly GCA_026901105.3 of Galaxias olidus. NCBI lineage: Eukaryota > Metazoa > Chordata > Actinopteri > Galaxiiformes > Galaxiidae > Galaxias > Galaxias olidus. Next base: position 212,825 of record JAPMUY010002922.1, read on the forward strand.
TTAGAAAAGCAAACGTAAGTAGAAGGTAACGTTTAGGAATGCAACAATTAATCCGACAACAGTTTGTCCCAGCTAATATTGGCAATAACAAGCGAAGCAGCTATCACTCCAATACTGCCTTTTTGGCTAATGCAATAACTTGGTCTCCTCTTAAGCAGGTTTGTGTGAATGTGTAATATTTTTAGTACTCGAGTAATGTAAGTTTATATTATAAAAAAAGTTGCTAATGGTACAAACTGTCAAATATTAGGTATTGGCCCAAAAAAAACAAATCGATGCATCCTTCCCTAGTAATATTCATCACCCCAGCGATTCCTCTGAATCTGTCACCTGGTTTTCCATATGGCAAAGTGCAACAAGATGGAGGAACATAAATCAATTACCTTCTGTGCATGTTTCTGAATCTGTTGCAACCAGGGCTTTTACTCTTTAAATATGAATTGAGACTATTTAAAATGGCCTAATTTGGCAGTCATCTTGTTTGGGTAAAGTTCTTAAATACTCAAACGTCAGATTTTTTGCTGGATTTCTTCCTGTTCTCTTTCACAAGTTTGTGTCCTGTTTCTATTATATGAAGCACGTAGATATCTTACAGGAAGCTACATTCCTGCTATGGCGTACCCCGGTATGATGGCTGACAGTTAGTTTGTTAGCATGGATGTTGATTTCACTTGCTTTTGTACTGCTGCCTCATTGGCCGCAAGTCTGTCTTTTGCGAAAGAGATTTGAATCTCAATGGCACTATCTGGTTAAATAAAGAGTTAATAACAATAAAAGCAGGTGTCTGTACACTATGAGAACACCTGCGTCACCTCTACAGCGCTGTACCTGTGGTTCTAATCCACAGGTTGCCATGGATACCACCCTGTCAACTGCCAGCGCTGACACAGGGTAATCTAGGAACTATTGGAGGAAGGGTCTGCCCCAAAAGGTTTGTACGTTAATCCTATAGGGTGACAAAAGCAGCCATTTCAATTTCATGACGTTAGGTTACAAAAACACAACACCTTACAGAAACGCGCTGCAAATACAGACAACAGCAAATACAACACATTACAGAAAGGCGCTGCAAATACAACACATTGCAAAAACACGCTGCAAATACAGGCAACACAAGGGAAGTGTTTCCAGAGGACACCTAAAAGTGACAAGGATAACACAAGAACAAAGGACCTCCGTTGTGTTGTCTGGATTTGCAGCGCATTTCTGTAATGTGTTGTTTTCTGGATTTGCAGCGCATTTCTGTAATGTGTTGTGTTTTCTAGATTTGCAGCGCGTTTCTGTAATGTGTTGTTTTCTGGATTTGCAGCGCATTTCTGTAATGTGTTGTTTTCTGGATTTGCAGCGCGTTTCTGTAATGTGTTGTTTTCTGGATTTGCAGCGCGTTTCTGTAATGTGTTGTTTTCTGGATTTGCAGCGCGTTTCTGTAATGTGTTGTTTTCTGGATTTGCAGCGCGTTTCTGTAATGTGTTGTTTTCTGGATTTGCAGCGCGTTTCTGTAATGTGTTGTGTTGTCTGAATTTGCAACCCGTTTTCTAAATGCTGCGCATGTGTTGTCAAATGGATGTAGATGTTTTCTTAATTTGCTTGTTTTTTGTCTATTTGCATTGTTTTCTTAAGTTGCTGTGCGTTTGGCCTCTCAGGGCCACCGTAACGGACTATAGGGTGAAAAAAGTAGTCATTTCAATTTCATGACGTTAGGTTACCTACTGTTCCTTCCTTTTCTTTGCTGAAGCCTATGAAGATGAAAACACGAAGAGTCACTAGCATGAAATCATTCAAACCTCCTAGTCACTGGGCAACAATCCATGCTAAGCAACGGATTTGTGGCCCTGTGTCTGGCTTCTTTTAGGAGAATTATGGCTCTGTATCTAGCTTCTTTTAGGAGAATTATGGCCCTGTATCTAGCTTCTATTGGGAGAATTATGGCCCTGTATCTAGCTTTTATTAGGAGAATTATGGCCCTGTATCTAACTTCTATTAGGAGAAGTATGGCCCTGTACTTCTATTAGGAGAATTATGGCCCTGTATCTGATAACTTCTGTTAGGAGAATTAAGGCGCTGAGCCCTTCTCTCATAGTTTGCTCTTTAACATACAACTAACCACGGCTGAGTTTCAAATGTCAAAATATGCAACCTTTGACTTGACTTTTGCTAGGAAGTTAGGAACATAAAAAGAAAAGAAAAAAAGTGTCACGGAAATGAGGCATTGTGTGACCATTGGAACGCAGCCCTGGTATCCATGGAAACCCCTCGGAGACCAGGGCCTGTATAAATCAGGCCTCTCAGGGGATCTAGGGATGCAGATCCAGCATGGAGTTGACCTTTCAGACTGTATTGACTGAGACAGATTGTGTACTGGTCTCAGATCAGCCGCGCCATGCTGAGAGGCTAGTGGGATACAAGCCTTGACTGATCTCTGAAAAAATATTCTATTTTTTGTTTGAGTCTACGCCCGTCAGACAAACCTCCACCTCTGTTAGTCACACTGGCTTTTCACATCAACCTCACATTACCTTTCTTAAAACCAGTATATATATATATATATATATATATATATATATATATATATATATATATATATATATTATACTTCAGAAAAATCATCAACCACCACTTTGTTTTGTAGGGGAATGGTCAACACGTCAGTGTCAACACAACTAACACAAAGCTTTGCAATATAAAACAAACTCTCACACGATTCCCAACTCAACATAGGAAATGCATATTATTCCACGTCTGTCCTGGTGTAGCCACCATCGCTGTGGCCTGGAACGCATGGTAAGGTTTTACTCAGCGAGAGCCACCACAGTGCTAGCAGAGGACGCTGCACGCTGACACGGCATCCAGCGCTTAAGAAATTCCCACGTGATCTCAAATACTAATCTAAATGCTGAGGTCCGCTGGCGTATAAACGTGTTCCGACATTAAGGAAGGTAGGAGAAACACAAGACGTGAATCACAGAGTGACTTCCTCTACGGGTCATGTGACCACTACTGTGGCAGGGAGGGTCTAATTCTATGATAGGAGTCCCAGTCTACTATTCAAATTATTTGTTTAGAGTCCCAATCCACTATTCTAATTCAATGATTGGAATCCCAGTCTACTGTTCTAATTCTATGATAGGAGTCCCAGTCTACCATTCTAATGCTATGTTTAGAGTCCCAATCTACTATTCTAATTCTATGATTGGAGTCCCAGTCCACCAGCAGGTATTGATACAGAGGGTTTGTCACAGGCTACCAGCAGGTATCGATACAGAGGGTTTGTCACAGGCTACCAGCAGGTATCGATACAGAGGGTTTGTCACAGGCTACCAGCAGGTATCGATACAGAGGGTTTGTCCCAGTCTACCAGCAGGTATCGATACAGAGGGTTTGTCCCAGTCCACCAGCAGGTATTGATACAGAGGGTTTGTCACAGGCTACCAGCAGGTATCGATACAGAGGGGTTGTCACAGGCTACCGCGGAAGGATAGAAATATAAAAACCAGATCATAAACAAGACATCATGCTGACAAATCCACAAGCTACTCTGTTGCAAATCCTGTTGCTCTTGAAAATCATGCAACTGCCCTTCAGAGGTCTCATAACTCAAAGGACTCAACTTTGACTCCTTTAATATATATTTTCACTTACACATTATATACATATACATGTTGACCATCTTTAGAGTAAAAAATAAAACTTTTTCATACTTAGAATATCTACTTTTGTTACGTAAAAATATAGACATATACATATACTCTGGCTAAGGCCCAAGACAAGTGCAGCAAACACAGGCAAGTGGGTGGGGTTAAAGGGCTGTCAATCACAGTGACTAGTATCAACCTGACTATTGGGGGGACAGGAAAGCTCTTGAGACCGTGTGTGTGTGAGGTGCACCAATCACAGAGCAGAATGCACACGCGTCCTTACAGCCATGCACTGGCAGGCACAGCTCACACCTTGTAACATTCTGACGAGCTCCGTCATCCTTATCCTGATCAATGAACCACAGGAGGCTCTGTCTAGACCGACCCCCTACTTCAAACATGGCTAAAATATTCTAATGGCAAGCAGGTGCTTTTGCATACAGTTACATTTCCAAGCAGTTTGTCTGGAGTAAAGCAAGCCTCCGTTGCACCAGAGTAAAAAGCGCAGCAGAAGGAAACAGTGACCCCTAGAGGTAAATAGCAGTAGAGCAGGCACACAAGGCCAGCACAAAAACAGCTGCAATAAAGAAGCCCATTGGTGGGACTGACAATCCCAACATCCAGGGTCCCACAGAGCAGGCTGGTCTGATTCACAGGAACTGTCTGTTCCTTCTAAAGGTTTGCTGCTGGTTCCAGGTGAAAGACGAGAGATGTCAACGGAACAATGGTCGTCTGCGGTTCGGTTTCTTATCTAACGGAGAATAGACACGGGATTCACAAAGAACCAGACACAAGGACCAAACGACCTTTGACCTTTGTCCATCAGAGATATAACTCCGTCGGTCGCCACTGAGCAGCAAAGACCTGGAGTGGGGGGGGGGGGGGGGGGGGGGGACTCAAACCAAAATGAAACCAGCTCAGTCTCTGAGAATCAGGATCGGAATGCCAGAAACAACATGAAAAAGAGAGAGGACAGGGTAGACCTGCCGTACACAGAATGCATACGTGACTCTGTTTGAAAAAGAGAGAGGACAGGGTAGACCTGCCGTACACAGAATGCATACGTGACTCTGTTTGAAAAAGAGAGAGGACAGGGTAGACCTGCCGTACACAGAATGCATACGTGACTCTGTTTGAAAAAGAGAGAGGACAGGGTAGACCTGCCGTACACAGAATGCATACGTGACTCTGTTTGAAAAAGAGAGAGGACAGGGTAGACCTGCCGTACACAGAATGCATACGTGACTCTGTTTGAAAAAGAGAGAGGACAGGGTAGACCTGCCGTACACAGAATGCATACGTGACTCTGTTTGTTTGACATGGCGTTGTCACAGCAACACGAGGCGCTGCTAAGCCCAAAGCGTGTCCCCAGCAGAATGGCAGCAGGAAGTGCAGTCAGATATCCCCAGGAAAGGAAGGAGCTAATGCCAGACGCTCCGCCCGCCTTCCTCCACCAGCAGAGTGCTCCCAAAGTGCCAGGATGTAGCTGATAGCCGACCCCTCGTCCATATGGAAACGGGGTGAGAGTAAACTCATCACCCCTGTCCTCTTATTCAGTCGGGAGGTCATCCAATCTCTCCCCTCCTCCATCCTCCTCTCCTGAGTGGGTGAACCCAGCGGTGAGCCCTGCGGTCAGCAAAGCAGTGCCAAAAGGAGCGTAGTAGCGCCTCCTGGTGTAAGGGAGGAGAACCTCCAGGGGGGTCAGAGGATGGATGGATGGATGGATGGATGGAGGGAGGGAAAAGAGGAGAGGGGAGTGGGGGTGTTGTCACTTGAGTCTGTCACAGCGGAAGGAGTCCTCCACGGAGGGGTCTGCCAGCATCAGCTCGCCCTCCAGCAGCCCCAGGCCCTCCAGAGCCAGGGGGTCCATGCGCAGCTGCTCGTCCAGGGAGAAGGGGTCCATCTCAAAGCCTGGCACGTGAGACATGGCGCTGGCTATCTCCTTAGACAGGCCAGGGGGAGAGTCTCCTTGGGTGAAGGGGAGGGAGACAGTGTCAGAAACACCAGACTGCTAGCTAACACAAGACTTTGCATTACAAAACAAACTAGCAGCATTCTAGTTCTGGAGAAGCCTATACAATACGTTCTAACCCCAGGTAAAATGTATCAATACAAGCTGCCTAGGTGTGTGAAAGTTGAAACGTCAGTTTTGTGAGAAGAGTAAAGTAAAATGTAACTGTTTTAACAAGCAGAGTAGAAATAAATACATGTATACTGTACAGTACATTCTAATGAAGTAGTAGAAGGAGGCAGAGAGCAGATTGAGCAGGTCATTGAGTGAAGAGAGGGGACACTAGTCATAAAGGCTGACTCCCACTCACCAGTGAGAGGGGACACTGTAGTCATAAAGGCTGACTCCCACTCACCAGTGAGGATGATGTTGGGGACGCCGTCTCCTCCGTAGCCGTGGTGACGGTGGTGGTGGTTGTGGTTGTTGAGGAGCTGCTGTTCTCCTGAGGATTCCTCCAGGGAGCCAGGGCCTTGTTGCTGCGTCTCCTTCCCAGGGAAGGTGCCTCCCAGCAGGCCGTGCTGAGAGAGAGACTGGCCTTCCCCCTGGAGCTCCAGGCTCGACTAGAGGGTCGGGGGGTAAACACTCGTTAATGGAACAACAAGTCTGTCTCCGGAGCGCACGCTGGGAGGAGCTACGCTTACAGCACTTTAAATAACTAACATAGGGGTGTGAGGGCGGGGCCAGTGGGAGGAGCTACGCTTACAGAACTCTAAATCACTTTAACATAGGGGTGTGAGGGCGGGGCTGGTGGGAGGAGCTACACTTACAGAACTCTAAATCACTTTAACATAGGGGTGTGAGGGCGGGGCTGGTGGGAGGAGCTACACTTACAGAACTCTAAATCACTTTAACATAGGGGTGTGAGGGCGGGGCCAGTGGGAGGAGCTACGCTTACAGCACTTTAAATAACTAACATAGGGGTGTGAGGGCGGGGCCAGTGGGAGGAGCTACGCTTACAGAACTCTAAATCACTTTAACATAGGGGTGTGAGGGCGGGGCTGGTGGGAGGAGCCTGGGAACGGTACCTGTGGCCTAGAGGAGAGCTGCATGTCCAGGTAAGGGTCGTCCAGCAGGGAGTTGAAAAACAACGTGTCCTAAAACAACAACACCAACAGTAATAGATTATTTCATTCATTTATTTCTGTTGATGTGATATTTATAAATATGAAAAGGGCATGTCATATTTCAATCTTCTTATTATACGCCATTAAAATCCATCTATCTGATGGGTCTTAGTCTTTGAATGCTGACGAGCCTCTGAGAAGCAATCAGTGTGTGTCTCCAGTGGACTGATTTGTTAACATTCTATAGGCTATCGAAGTATTGACTTAACCAACGTATTGCAAACATACAGAGGTCAAAGGTCATTAAGAGAGAGAGAGGGAGAGAGAGAGAGAGAAGCTGAAGAGACAGTCTGCAAAGGGTGGTTAATCTACCAGGGCTATTTTCCTGCCACTGATTGCGTCACACACTAAGGATACTGACACACTGACACACACACACACACACACACAGAGAGAGAGAGAGAGAGAGAGAGAGAGGTGTTAAATGAAGGAGGTCACATTTTTGTCAGATAGACAAAAAAAACTGTCAGTGGAAAAACCAAAAGACAGGAGGTCAGAGGTCATCCAAAAGCCTTCAGATATATGTGATGAAGCCACCCTTTCCTAAAGGTGCCTATCCCATGTCTGAACAAACGGACGGACGGATGGACGGACAGACCTCTGAGGTACAACACAACAGCAGCAGTCTGCTTGGCTGTGCATAGTACAGCGCCATTCATCCATTCACCCCTTCAGTCTGGAGGAGCTACTTGTAAGGAGGCAGTGTTCCAGCTAGAGAAGACCACCACACCACCCCAATCTACATACAGTATACACCATTTTTAGTTCCTGTGCCATTATTGTATTCCTGCTCTTGTACGCTTCTGAAATCATTCTCGACAATATCTGTCTACGGGTGGGAAAGAAAATAACGAGGTCTGAGTGAGTCAGTACAGTAACAACCCCTGCTTTACTAACTCTCTGAGTGAGTCAGTACAGTAACGACCCCTGCTTTACTAACTCTCTGAGTGAGTCAGTACAGTAACGACCCCTGCTTTACTAACTCTCTGAGTGAGTCAGTACAGTAACGACCCCTGCTTTACTAACTCTCTGAGTGAGTCAGTACATTAACGACCCCTGCTTTACTAACTCTCTGAGTGAGTCAGTACAGTAACGATCCCTGCTTTACTAACTCTCTGAGTGAGTCAGTACATTAACGACCCCTGCTTTACTAACTCTCTGAGTGAGTCAGTACAGTAACGATCCCTGCTTTACTAACTCTCTGAGTGAGTCAGTACAGTAACAACCCCTGCTTTACTAACTCTCTGAGTGAGTCAGTACATTAACGACCCCTGCTTTACTAACTCTCTGAGTGAGTCAGTACAGTAACGACCCCTGCTTTACTAACACTCTGAGTGAGTTAGTACATTAACGACCCCTGCTTTACTAACACTCTGAGTGAGTTAGTACATTAACGACCCCTGCTTTACTAACACTCTGAGTGAGTCAGTACATTAACGACCCCTGCTTTACTAACTCTCTGAGTGAGTCAGTACAGTAACGACCCCTGCTTTACTAACACTCTGAGTGAGTTAGTACATTAACGACCCCTGCTTTACTAACACTCTGAGTGAGTTAGTACATTAACGATCCCTGCTTTACTAACTCTCTGAGTGAGTCAGTACATTAACGACCCCTGCTTTACTAACTCTCTGAGTGAGTCAGTACAGTAACGACCCCTGCTTTACTAACACTCTGAGTGAGTTAGTACATTAACGACCCTGCTTTACTAACACTCTCTGAGTTAGTACAGTAACAACCCCTGCTTTACTAACTCTCTGAGTGAGTCAGTACATTAACGACCCCTGCTCTACTCACACTCTGAGAGTGTGTTTCATTACACATGCAAATAAACAAGACAGAGAGCAGAGAGAAAGACCTGACAAAATTACTAATCATTTGATTGAATCATTAGCCCAAACAATATGCCTAAATATCCCCATCACACTGTTACTATGTAATATGCTAAATATGCTGGTCACCATTTCACTCAAATTACGCCAGCTAAAACAACGAAAACCAACCCTTTGAATTCTAATCGTACTTCTTTGCATGACGTTCCAGTGACATGTGCAATTGAGTTTAACCTCAGCTGGAAAACAAACAAGTAGACCAACAGTCTGAACTAACTAGCTTATCGCGGAGAAGCAGGAAGTTCAACTTACATTATACAAGCCCAGGTCTGAGGCCAAAGACTGGCTCATTTGCTGCTGCTGCTGCCGCTGATGCTCCAAATGCTGCTGCTGCTGTTGCTGCTGCTGCTGCTGCTGCTGCTGTTGTTGCTGCTGCTGCTGTTGTTGTTGCTGCTGCTGCTGCTGCTGCTGTTGTTGCTGCTGCTGCTGCTGCTGCTGTTACTGCTGTTGTTGCTGCTTGTGCTGCTGTTACTGCTGTTGTTGCTGCTGTTACTGCTGTTGTTGCTGTTGCTGCTTGTGTTGCTGCTGCTGCTGTTGTTGTTGTTGTTGTTGCTGCTGCTGCAGCTGGTTTTGATGTTGTTGGTGCAACTGTTGTCGTTGCTGCTCTCGATGCTGCTGGAGCTGGTTCTGTTGCTGCTGCTGCTGTTGCTGTTGTTGTTGTTGTTGTTGTTGTTGTTGTTGTTGTTGTTGTTGCTGTTGTTGTTGTTGTTGTTGTTGTTGATGATCTGTGGTCTCACTGTTGGGCTCCAGAGGGCTTTGAGAGGGTTTGGTCATGTTCATCCCCAGTGTGGACGAGTGCTGCTTTTGTGGCTAGACAGACATTAAGAAAACCTCTATGAAGATAAGACCTCTTCAGACATTAAGTAAACCTCTATGAAGATAAGACTTCTTCACTGTCCATCACATGGAAAAAAATGAAGCAGGCACAGCTAAAAATCAACCAAAATCTTTCTTTTCAAGTTTGAAATAGCTGAAAATTACTATTTACGTATGATGCAAAAAAAGCTAACTTTGAAGCCATTACCGGCTACTAACTTTCAAAATCATAATTTGTGCGTTTTTTTTTTTTATAACCGAGCCTCACCGTGCCAAAGGGCTGCTGGGTCACGTGACCCTGGGCGTTCCGGAAGTTGTGCAGGTGAAGCTGCTGCTGCAGCACTGCATGCTGGGAAGGTGTCTGGCTGTTGGTGCGGGGGGGCTGGTGACCCCAGTGAGGGCTGGCCTGGGGGGAGGTTATGCTGGGCTGGGGGATGGGTGGGGAGCCCCCCTGCTGGCTTTGGTTGAAGGGGTAGGGGGGCAGCTTGCTGGTGTCCAGGGGAACACCCTGAGTTTACAACACATTTCAACAACGCTGAGTTACATCACATTTGACATACAACCAAACCATACTTTACACCAGAAAGCATTCTGGCACATCCATTGGTGAAAATAAAGTAATCGTATATTAGGAACTTTAAAAGTTGGATATTTTGTTTCTCTAAACTTTATGATCCCCAATTAATGTTTCTCTAATCGACTGGTCAGGACCCCCTTGGAAATACTTTGGTCTACGGGTTTGACCTGGACCTGTCTGCAGGTTCCTGAGATAGAGAGCTAACCTGTGTGATGGAGGACAGGGTGGGGGAGATGGTGGAGCTAACCTGTGTGATGGAGGACAGGGTGGGGGAGATGGCAGAGAGCTAACCTGTGTGATGGAGGACAGGGTGGGGGAGATGGCAGAGAGCTAACCTGTGTGATGGAGGGGGGGGTGGGGGAGATGGTGGAGCTAACCTGTGTGATGGAGGACAGATGGTGGAGCTAACCTGTGTGATGGAGGACAGGGTGGGGGAGATGGCAGAGAGCTAACCTGTGTGATGGAGTACAGGGTGGGGGAGATGGTGGAGCTAACCTGTGTGATGGAGGACAGGGTGGGGGAGAGATGGCAGAGAGCTAACCTGTGTGATGGAGGACAGGGTGGGGGAGATGGTGGAGCTAACCTGTGTGATGGAGGACAGGGGATAGCAGAGAGCTAACCTGTGTGATGGAGGACAGGGTGGGGGAGATGGTGGAGAGCTAACCTGTGTGATGGAGGACAGGGTGGGGGAGATGGTGGAGCTAACCTGTGTGATGGAGGACAGGGTGGGGGAGATGGTGGAGCTAACCTGTGTGATGGAGGACAGGGTGGGGGAGATGGTGGAGCTAACCTGTGTGATGGAGGACAGGGTGGGGGAGATGGTGGAGCTAACCTGTGTGATGGAGGACAGGGTGGGGGAGATGGTGGAGCTAACCTGTGTGATGGAGGACAGGGTGGGGGAGATGGAGCTAACCTGTGTGATGGAGGACAGGGTGGGGGAGATGGTGGAGCTAACCTGTGTGATGGAGGACAGGGTGGGGGAGATGGAGGAGCTAACCTGTGTGATGGAGGACAGGGTGGGGGAGATGGTGGAGCTAACCTGTGTGATGGAGGACAGGGTGGGGGAGATGGTGGAGCTAACCTGTGTGATGGAGGACAGGGTGGGGGAGATGGCAGAGAGCTAACCTGTGTGATGGAGGACAGGGTGGGGGAGATGGTGGGGGAGAACTGCTTAGAGAGATGTCGCCTCGTCTCTCCTCCCATCGGCAGAATCAGGGGAGACAGCTGGACCCGTCTCCGTGGCGACGTGCTGAGTGACGGCTGTCCCTGGCCAGTCAGCAGCGGCGAATAGGAGGCGGAAGAGGAGCTGTAGCTGGGGTTGCCACTGGAAACCGACTGCAGTGACTGACCACTCAGGGACGAGTTACTGAGAGAGGAGTGCAGCGATTGGTTGCTGATGGAGGACTGTAGGGAGGGGGAGGAGCTTAGCGAGGACTGCAGGGACGGGTTGCTTAGCGACGAATGCAGTGAGGCGGAGCTTAGGGAGTTGGGGAACGAATGGTTGCTGAGCGATGATTGGATGTTGGGGTTGCTTAGCGACGACTGCAGAGAGGGGTTGCCGAGGGTTCCCTGTAGAGACGCCAGCAGACCTACCAGGGGTCAAACACAAAGAGGTCACGACCCAGGAAGAACAATCTGCACCGGGTCACGGGAACAAAAAGGAGAGTACGTCAGCAGACAACCCCAGACTAAACAGAACACACACATTCAGCAGAGAGGATGTATACAAAACAAAGCACAGACTAACTGTGGAGCAGGAGGACATCCTTACACTGATACCGCAGGCTGGGCTGTGGTAATGTATAACAGGGCTCTGACAGGTGGATGTGGGCCTAGTATTATAAAACAATCAAAAAACACAATCTGTAATAGATATTAAGATTTATTTTGAAGTTAATAATGTTATTATTATTATAATATTTTATTTTAAAAAGTGCACTAAGGGTCAGAATAGGTCATGCAGAAAAACGACAAAAAGACAGGAGAGAGAGAGAGAGAGAAGCTGAAGAGACAGCCTGCAAAGGGCGGTTAATCTACCAGGGTTATTTTCCTGCCACTGATAGCGTCACACACCGAGGATAAAAACACACACACACACACACACACACACACACACACACACACACACACACACACACACACACACACACACACACACACACACACACACACACACACACACACACACACACACACACACACACACACACACACACACACCTCCTGTAGTGTCCATCAATAGTTTGTCCTGACTTCCTTCCGGTCTGAACTTTAAAGGAAGCTGGTCAGAGTCCACAAAATCATCCTCGTTTGAAAATACTTTTCACAGATATGGGGGTCAATTTGGACATGTTCGTATTTGAGGGCCAGTGATATCAGTTCGATGTCCATTTTAGCCCCCAGCTATCTGCCATTCCTCCCCTCCAGGTCTGATTAACGGGGTCTAGGGTGGAAGCAAGGGAAGGAGAGGAGGAGACGAGGCCTGCAGCAGAGAGCATTGAGACGCAGCCGGATGGAGTTGAGTTTCCTGTGTGGTCAGGTTAGTCTCCTCACCTCGATAAAGAAAAACATTTTCTGACTGAAACTACGGCTCGTCTAGCATTTCTCGCAGTCGGCATCTAGCTAGCTCCACCCACCCGGGGCACATCCGCTGAGTTCCCCCTCTATTTCTGGTTAACACCCACATCTTTCCACCCCACACACACACACACACACACACACACACACACACACACACACACACACACACACACACACACACACACACACACACACACACACACACACACACACACAGTGTGTCAGGTATCTCAGAACAAAGACTGTCTTGTGAAACAGACGTATAACTAATGCAGAGATCATCCTCCAGTAAAACCAGAACACACAGAGTGAAGAGCGCACACACACACACACACACACACACACACACACAGTGTGTCAGGTATCTCAGAACAAAGACTGTCTTGTAAAACAGACGTATAACTAATGCAGAGATCATCCTCCAGTAAAACCAGAACACACAGAGTGAAGAGCGCACACACACACACACACACACACACACACACCTTCACAGCCACAAACCCCCAGCAAACCACTTCCTTTGACAACAACCAAGGATGAACCCACTTCCTCCTTGGGCCACCTACTCTCCCTGCTACATGGAGGATGCTGTACTGAGAGACACACACACACACACACACACACACACACACACACACACACACACACACACAGACACACACACACAGACACACACACACAGACACACACACACACACACACACACACAGACAGAGACACACACACACACACACACAGACACACACACACAGACACACACACAGACACACACACAGACACACACACACACACACACACACACACACACAGACACACACACAGACACACACACACACAGACCTGGGGAGTGGTGGAAGGCAGAAGTGATGCCCAGCTGGGTGAGGGTAGAGGCCAGGTTTCCGGTGCTGCTGCCCCCGTTGAGCGACAGCGAGGAGGGGTAGCCTGGCTCCTCGGGGTCCAGGGGGGTGGGCAGGGGAGAGGGGAAGTGGAGGCTAGTCAGGTCCGGGAGGGAGCCCCCCGTGTTCAGGGCGGGCGGGGCGTTGTGAGGGCCGCTGGACGGCTGGTCTGGAGAGGGGAAGATACTGCTTGGAGAGAGAGAGAGAGAGAGAGAGAGTGGGAGGGAGGGAGAGAGAGGGGGGGTGAGTAAAGGTGAGGAAAGACATTTCTCTTCTCCTCCCTGCCACACTAACATAGTAGCAGAGCATGTATGATCAACAGCTTCAGAGGCTCCTAGTATCCCTAATGGAGAACGAGGCTCCTACTATCCTTACAGGAGAACGAGGCTCCTACTATCCTTACAGGAGAACGAGGCTCCTACTGTCCTTAATGGAGAACGAGGCTCCTACTATCCTTACAGGAGAACGAGGCTCCTACTGTCCTTACAGGAGAACGAGGCTCCTACTATCTTTAATGGAGAACGAGGTTCTCATACTATCCTTAATGGAGAACGAGGTTCTGAACCCCAATGTTACTGTGTTGGTGGAGTCTTCTCACTGTAGATCACCACCAGTATCAATAGAAGAGTAACAGAGGGCGACACACACAAGAGAAAGACCATGGGATGGAGGAGTGTGTGTGTGTGTGTGTGTGTGTGTTTGACAGGATGACCTCAGTTGACCGGGGTTGTTGAGTTGATCTTCAGCTTTAGGGCAGGGGAAAAAAAGAGGCAAAGAAAAGCGAGGGACAATGAAAGAGAGAGAGAGAGAGAGAGAGAGAGAGAGAGAGCAGAATGACTTGCAGCCCGCCCCCGCCTCCTCCTCCTCCTCCTCCTCCTCCTCCTTCTTCTCCTCACCCCCAGGATGAATAGGAGGCGTAACGAGACAGAGGAGAGGTCATGAGAGGAGAAACAACTCATTTCCACCTCTGTTAGTCACCAGGAGGAAGAGGGGGTGGATGGGCTGAAAGGAGGAAGAGAGGGAGTCGGGAGAGAGGGAGGGGGTGGATGGGCTGAGAGGAGGAAGAGAGGGAGTCGGGAGAGAGGGAGGGGGTGAATGGGGAGATGATGAAGATGACGAGGGAGGATGCAGGGAAAGGTTAAGACTAGAGAGTTACATCGTTAAAGAAGGGTTGGAGTTAGGGAAGCACGGTAACGTCCTGCGTGTGTGTGCGTGTGTGCGTGTGCGTGTGAGATTTAAGGTGCTCCTATAGTTACAGCATACTCACTTGATTCCGGGGACCTCACAGGATTTGGGCCGTGCTGAGAGCAGGGGCAGCTAGGAGACACACAGAAATACAATACTGGTGACAATACTAGTAACAATAATGGTGACAATACTAGTGAGAATACTAGAAATAATACTGGAGACAATACTAGTGACAATATTAGTAATAATGCTAGTGACAATACTAATAATACTGCTGGTGACAATACTAGTAATAATACTAGTGAGAATACTAGTAATAATACTGGAGACAATACTAGTGAAAATATTAGTGACAATACTAGTAATAATACTAGTAATAATACCGGTGACAATACTAGTGATGATACTAGTGACAATACTAGTAATAATACTGGTGACAATACCAGTGACAATACTAATAATACTACTGGTGACAATACTAGTAATAATACTGGTGACAATACTGGTAATAATACTAGTGACAATACTAGTGGCAATACTAGTGACAATACTAGTAACAATAGTAATACAAAATACATCAGTGGTCACTTGAACACAATAGTCACTACACCAAAACCCAATGGGTTAACACTATAGTTCTAATGTCACATCCTGTAGTGAATCCTGATGTCACATCCTGTAGTGAACCCTGAAGTCCCAGTGATTTAAGCTAGTTTACCTACAGCAGGATTCACTAGGACCTAAAGTCATGGTGTGTGTGAAGGACATAAAGTCATGGTGTGTATGAAGGACCTAAAGTCATGGTGTGTAAGGACCAAAAGTCATGGTGTGTATGAAGGACCTAAAGTCATGGTGTGTATGAAGGACCTAAAGTCATGGTGTGTACGAAGGACCTAAAGTCATGCTGTGAAAGGACCTAAAGTCATGCTGTGAAAGGACCTAAAGTCATGGTGTGTATGAAGGACCTAAAGTCATGGTGTGTATGAAGGACCTAAAGTCATGGTGTGTATGAAGGACATAAAGTCATGGTGTGTATGAAGGATGTGGGTGTGCCGGAGGCTGCAAAGCACCTTCTTAGTGTCCCAGGGTTTCAGGAGCTTCCCTTCATCCAGAACGTTCTCCTCAATGGGCGGCACAGGGTAAGGAAACACTGCAGACAAACACAGGACTAGTTATTACAGGGTAAGAAAACACAAACACAGGACTAGTTATTACAGGGTAAGAAAACACAGACAAACACAGGACTAGTTATTACAGGGTAGGTAAACACACAGACAAACACAGGATTAGTTATTACAGGGAAAGAAAACACAAACAGGACTAGTTATTACAGGGTAGGTAAACACACAGACAAACACAGGATTAGTTATTACAGGGTAGGTAAACACACAGACAAACACAGGATTAGTTATTACAGGGTAGGTACACACAGACAGAATTAGTTATTATAAATATATAAAACGAGCAGTCACCACTGTGATAAATAATATATATATTAAAGATAGCAGGCCTCCTGGGCTACCGTCATTAATCACATAGAGAAATCAATCAGTATGGATTACAATCAATAATAAACAGTATCACAACTAGCTACAACTAATAACACGTACACTGTATATAATAACTATGGCAACAAGTCAGGATAACAGTTATTAGCACAATATTTACACTATAGTAAGCGAGCAGTCAAGACCACAATCAATCACTAAACAGCTTCTTTTTAATCTATAATTAATTATGGTTATCTTTTCAAACATAGCAAGCCGTCAAGCATACAATCAGTAACAAAATAGTCGTATTATACTTAGCAATGAAATAAAGTGCTCTTAAAATGAGCACAATTCCGTGTGAAGGTAGCGAACACAGTAAAGAAGCAGTTATTGTAGTGTGTACATGTACGTGAAGTGTGTGTGTGAGTACATGTACGTGAAGTGAGCGTGTGTGTGTGTGTGTACATGTACGTGAAGTGTGTGTGTGTGTACATGTACGTGAAGTGAGCGTGTGTGTGTGTGTGTGTGTACATGAAGTGAGCGTGTGTGTGTGTGTACATGTACGTGAAGTGTGTGTGTGTGTGTGTGTGTACATGTACGTGAAGTGAGCGTGTGTGTGTGTGTGTACATGTACGTGAAGTGAGCGCGTGTGTGTGTGTGTGTACATGTACGTGAAGTGAGCGCGCGTGTGTGTGTGTGTACATGTACGTGAAGTGAGCGTGTGTGTGTGTGTGTACATGTACGTGAGTGAGAGAGAGAGTGAGTGAGTGAGTGTGAGTGTGAGTGTGTGTGTGTGTGTGTGTGTGTGTGTGTGTGTGTGTACATGTACGTGAAGTGAGCGTGTGTGTGTGTGTGTGTGTGTACATGTACGTGAAGTGAGCGTGTGTGTGTGTGTGTGTGTACATGTACGTGAAGTGAGCGTGTGTGTGTGTGTGTACATGTACGTGAAGTGAGCGTGTGTGTGTGTGTGTGTACATGTACGTGAAGTGAGCGCGCGTGTGTGTGTGTACATGTATGTGAAGTGAGCGTGTGTGTGTGTGTGTGTACATGTACTTGTGAAGTGTGCGCTTGCGTGTGTGTGTGTGTACATGTACGTGAAGTGAGCGTGTGTGTGTGTGTACATGTACCTGAAGAACAGAGCGTGTGTGTGTGTGTACAGCAGCCTTCTACAGGAACACAGGCCGACAGTGTGTGTGTGTGTGTGTGTGTGTGTGTGTGTGTGTGTGTGTGCGTGTGTGTCTGTATGTGCGCGCGTGTGTGTGTGTGTGTATCACTGAACATGCACCAGCTGCGCGCGCGTGTGTGTGAACATGCACCAGCTACAGTGTGTGTGTGTGTGTGTGTGTGTCTGTAAGTGTGTGTTTGTGTGTGTGTGTGTGTGTGTGTGTGTGTGTGTGTACTGAACATGCACCAGCTGAGCGTGTGTGTGTACATGCACCAGCTACAACGCGTGTGTGTGTGTGTACATGCACCAGCTACAACGTGTGTGTGTGTGTACATGCACCAGCTACAACGCGTGTGTGTGTGTGTACATGCACCAGCTACAACGCTGTGTGTGTGTGAACATGCACCAGCTACAAGTGATCTAGCGCGCGCTGTGTGTGTGTGTGTACATGCACCAGCTACAACGCTCTGAGCGCGCGTGTGTGTGTGTGTAGACTGAACATGTGTGTACAACGCGCGTGTGTGTGTACATGCACCAGCTACAACGCTGTGTGTGTGTGTGTGTGTGTGTGTGTGAACATGCACCAGCTACAACGCGTGCGTGTGTGTGTGTGTGTGAACATGCACCAGCTACAACGCTCTGTCTAGACTGAACGCACCAGCTACAACGTGTGTGTAGACTGAACATGCACCAGCTACAACGCGTGTGTGTGTGTGTGTACCAGCTACAACGCTCTGATCTAGACTGAACATGCGCGTGTGTGTGTGTCTAGACTGAACATGCACCAGCTACAACGCGCGTGTGTGTGAACATGCACCAGCTACAACGCTCTGATCTAGACTGTGTGTGTGTGTGTGTGTGTGTGTGTGTGTGTGTGTGTGTGTGTGTGTGTGTGTGTGTGTGTGTGTGTGAACATGCACCAGCTACAACGCTCTGATCTAGACGCGTGTGTGTGTGTGTGTGAACATGCACCAGCTACAACGCTCTGATGTGTGTGTGTGTGTACAACGCTCTGATCTAGACTGAACATGCACCAGCTACAACGCTGTGTGTGTGTGAACATGCACCAGCTACAACGCTCGCGTAGTGTGTGTGTGTGTGTGTGAACATGCACCAGCTACAACGCTCTGATCTAGACTGAACATGTGTGTGTGTGTGTGTACATGCACCAGCTACAACGCTCTGATCTGTGTGTGTGTGTGTGAACATGCACCAGCTACAACGCTCTGATCTAGTGTGTGTGTGTGTCTAGACTGAACATGCACCAGCTACAACGCGTCTGTGTGTGTGAACATGCACCAGCTACAACGCTCTGATCTGACTGTGTGTGTGTGTGTAGACTGAACATGCACCAGCTACAACGCTCTGATGTGTGAACATGCACCAGCTACAACGCTCTGATCTAGACTGTGTGTGTGTGTGTGTGTGTGTGACTGAACATGCACCAGCTACAACGCTCTGTGTGTGAACATGCACCAGCTACAACGCTCTGATCTAGACTGAACATGCGCTGTGTGTGTGTGTAGACTGAACATGCACCAGCTACAACGCTCTGATGTGTGTGTGTGCACCAGCTACAACGCTCTGATCTAGACTGAACATGCGCAGCTGTGTGTGTGTGTAGACTGAACATGCACCAGCTACAACGCTCTGATCTAGACTGTGTGTGTGTGTGACTGAACATGCACCAGCTACAACGCTCTGTGTGTGTGAACATGCACCAGCTACAACGCTGTGTGTGTGAACATGCACCAGCTACAACGCTCTGTGTGTGTGTGTGCACCAGCTACAACGCTCTGATCTAGACTGAACATGCACCAGCTGTGTGTGTGTGTGAACATGCACCAGCTACAACGCTCTGATCTAGACTGAACATGTGTGTGTGATGTGTGTGTGTACAACGCTCTGATCTAGACTGAACATGCACCAGCTACAACGCTCTGATCTATGCTCTGATCTATCTAGACTGAACATGCACCAGCTACAACGCTCTGATCTAGACTGAACATGCACCAGCTACAACGCTCTGATCTAGACTGAACATGCACCAGCTACAACGCTCTGATCTAGACTGAACATGCACCAGCTACAACGCTCTGATCTAGACTGAACATGCACCAGCTACAACGCTCTGATCTAGACTGAACATGCACCAGCTACAACGCTCTGATCTAGACTGAACATGCACCAGCTACAACGCTCTGATCTAGACTGAACATGCAACAGCTACAACGCTCTGATCTAGACTGAACATGCACCAGCTACAACGCTCTGATCTAGACTGAACATGCACCAGCTACAACGCTCTGATCTAGACTGAACATGCACCAGCTACAACGCTCTGATCTAGACTGAACATGCACCAGCTACAACGCTCTGATCTAGACTGAACATGCACCAGCTACAACGCTCTGATCTAGACTGAACATGCACCAGCTACAACGCTCTGATCTAGACTGAACATGCACCAGCTACAACGCTCTGATCTAGACTGAACATGCACCAGCTACAACGCTCTGATCTAGACTGAACATGCACCAGCTACAACGCTCTGATCTAGACTGAACATGCACCAGCTACAACGCTCTGATCTAGACTGAACATGCACCAGCTACAACGCTCTGATCTAGACTGCCCCCCCCCTGTTCTATGGTTTTATTATTTGTGCTGGTGTCTTCACAGAGAGAGAGAGAGAGGTCACAGCAGCTACCACGTGCACCTGCCAGGCCTTTGTGGTATCCTCTGTGCTGTAATGAACTATAGTGCAGAGGACACCTTTATAGATGGAGGACCAGCCAGGCCTTTGTACTGACTGAGAGCTGCTTTCTCTTTACTCCTCTGATTCTGCTCCATAACACCAAAACATGACTTCTATACAATGAATCAAACTTCTGGCTTTCCTTTGTACCTGACTGAGTGGTGGGGTGCTCTGTAGGTAAATAAGAAGAGACATTGCTGGCCACCGGGTATCTTAATCTGAGTAACCTTACACAGCCTCAAGCTGCAATAGAAGCCCAGAGACTCTGCTGATTTCAACAGTGATGGCGAACGTTTAGTCCTAAAGGTTAAAGGTTAGAGCGCGACTGACCCAAGCGCCGCAGAGCCAGAGGCGCCAGGCTCGGACCGGTACCAGAAGGTTCTGCTGGGTTCATTACGCTGGTGTGCAGAGCAGAGTCTGAGTTAGTCCTGCAGAGAGAGAGACAAACAGAGTTAGTCCTGCAGAGAGAGAGAGAGAGAGTTAGTCCTTCAGAGAGAGAGAGAGTTAGTCCTGCAGAGAGAGACAGAGTTAGTCCTTCAGAGAGAGAGAGTTAGTCCTGCAGAGAGAGAGAGTTAGTCCTTCAGAGAGAGAGAGTTAGTCCTGCAGAGAGAGACAGAGTTAGTCCTGCAGAGAGAGAGACAGAGTTAGTCCTGCAGAGAGAGAGACAGATGGAGTTAGTCCTGCAGAGAGAGAGAGAAAGAGAGAGAGTTAGTCCTGTATAGAGAGAGAGAGAAAAGTACATTTATTTACATTTGCTGCAAAGTACATTTATGTATGCCACAACCTGAGGGATAGTGAGTGATCAACATACACACATGCACACACACCCATCCACCCACCCACACACATACACACACACTTACATAAAAATTACAATTCAGAAACAGATACATTAAACACATACATGCAACACGACACAAACAGGGAAACAAGTGATGCAGGATGGCCTTGTTTTGTACCGATTGTGCGCACTCACACACACACACACACACACACACACACACACACACACACACACACACACACACTGCATTTAGTTTGTACAGTACCTGAGAATTAATGTTTTTACACAAATGCATTTGTAATTGTTTCTTTATTTTTTAAACTATCTGTCTTATTGTGATCTATGCAAACCAATCAAAATTGTACTTGTATTATTTTGTAAACTGCTTTAGCAATATTGTCTACTTGTGTACAGTCATGCCAATAAAGCATTGAAATTGAAAATTGAATTGAGAGAGAGAGACAGAGTTAGTCCTGTAGAGAGAGACAGAGTTAGTCCTGCAGAGAGAGAGAGAGAGAGAGAGAGAGTTAGTCCTGTATAGAGAGAGAGAGAGAGACAGAGTTAGTCCTGCAGAGAGAGAGAGAGAGAGAGAGAGAGAGAGAGAGTTAGCCCTGCAGATAGAGAGAGACAGAGTTAGCCCTGCAGAGAGAGAGAGAGAGACAGATGGAGAGAGCGAGAGAGAGAGAAAGAGAGAGAGAGAGAGAGAGAGAAAGAGTTAGAGACAGAGAGAGAGAGAGAGAGAGTTAGTCCTGCAGAGAGAGAGAGAAGATGGAGTTAGTCCTGTATAGAGAGAGAGACAGATGGAGTTAGTCCTGCAGAGAGAGAGAGACAGATGGAGTTAGTCCTGTATAGAGAGAGACAGATGGAGTTAGTCCTGTATAGAGAGAGAGACAGATGGAGTTAGTCCTGTATAGAGAGACAGATGGAGTTAGTCCTGTATAGAGAGAGAGACAGATGGAGTTAGTCCTGCAGAGAGAGAGAGACAGATGGAGTTAGTCCTGTATAGAGAGAGAGACAGATGGAGTTAGTCCTGCAGAGAGAGAGAGGAGGGGGGGAGTTAGTCCTGTATAGAGAGAGAGGCAGATGGAGTTAGTCCTGCAGAGAGAGAGAGAGGGGGGGGGAGTTAGTCCTGTATAGAGAGAGAGGCAGATGGAGTTAGTCCTGCAGAGAGAGGAGGGGGGGGGAGTTAGTCCTGTATAGAGAGAGAGGCAGATGGAGTTAGTCCTGCAGAGAGAGAGAGGCAGATGGAGTTAGTCCTGCAGAGAGAGAGGAGGGGGGGGGGGAGTTAGTCCTGTATAGAGAGAGAGGCAGATGGAGTTAGTCCTGCAGAGAGAGAGAGGCAGATGGAGTTAGTCCTGCAGAGAGAGAGAGACAGATGGAGTTAGTCCTGCAGAGAGAGAGGAGGGGGGGGGGGAGTTAGTCCTGTATAGAGAGAGAGGCAGATGGAGTTAGTCCTGCAGAGAGAGGGGGGGGGGAGAGAGTTAGTCCTGTATAGAGAGAGAGAGGGGGGGGGGGGGGGTGAACAGGAGGGTCGACGTTGGAACCTAGACAGGAGAGGAGGGGGATAAAACGATGGAAGAAAAGAACGAGAGGAGAAGAGAAAAGAATGAGTGTGAAAGAGAGGAAGAAGGCAAAGTGGGCTGTTGATTATTAGACATGTTGGATGGACAGGTCAAAGCAGGGTCAGGTGGTCTCCTGGATGACTGTTGGGAGTGAAGAGGTGAAAGGTCATTGCATCTGAAAACAAAGATAGGGTCGTTACACGATTCATAAGAGGTCACGAGGTCGCCTGGTTCAGTTTCCCAGTAGCTCTGTCACTGGTGACTAGGCTACGAAAGAGAAGAGACAGAGGGATGGGTAGAGACACAGATCATGGAGGGAAGAAAGGAAGAGGGGGAGGAGTGGGAGTCACCTGTTGAGAGCGGTGGAAGGCAGACGGAACAGGCTTTTGTCCCCAGGGAAGTGGCTGGACCAGGTCCTTACATGATCGACACAAACACATCACCATTATTCTCCACAGAGAGAAGAGGCAGGAGGGGGAGGGTCAGCACAGCACAGCGGAGGAGAGCGGGAGGGAGGGATGGGGAGAGTGAGGCAGGGGGAGAGAAGGAGGCTGACAGTCTATCGGACAGATGTTGCCAGGAACAGAACCAATTCTGCTTCTGTTCTACCCTGACTGACGTAGGCGAATACAAAAAATCTGAGAGAACAGCCTCCAGCGTGTGTGTGTGTGTGTGTGTGTGTGTGTGCTTCTACAGAGTATACACACACACGTCTTACTATAAGAGTTTGTGCACTATGTTTGCTTTTCTAGAACAGTGGTTCCCAACCCAGTCCTCAAGGACCCCCAGCCATGCCAGGAATTGGATCTTCCCAGCGCCAGCACACCTGGTGCAGTGGTCTAAGGCCTTGCTGTATGAGACTAATCACACCAGGTGTGTTAGAAACTGGGAAGATGAAATACCTGGAATGGGTGGGGGTCCTTGAGGACTGGGCTGGGAACCACTGTTATGGAGAGTGCACACCCATGTGT
This sequence comes from Galaxias olidus, assembly GCA_026901105.3. Lineage (NCBI taxonomy): Eukaryota > Metazoa > Chordata > Actinopteri > Galaxiiformes > Galaxiidae > Galaxias > Galaxias olidus. Next base: position 236,274 of record JAPMUY010002922.1, read on the forward strand.
GTAGGGTCCTGAAAGGTGTGTGTGTGTGTGTGTCTCCTTTGGTCCAGCAGGGTTCTGGGATTTCGCAAACACTTTTGTCACAAGCGCGCGCACGCGCCCGCGCGCCTGCCTACCCTGCACGCACCCTGCCAGCACGCACGCACGCACGCACACACGGCTTGTATTCTAAGGGATAGAGCCTGCTTACTGCCCTGAAAAGACAGGTCGTTTTGGTTTCATTCAAGAAGACGTAAGGAGGCAAAGGAGAGAGAGAGAGGTGGGAGCCAGAGAGAGAGAGAGAGAGAATGCAGCCAGACAAGCAGAGACAAAGACAGTCAATAAAGAAAAGACCAAATCTTCCAGAAAGCAAAACAGACCAACTCAAATGTCAGAGCAAGAAAACAGGGAAGAGGAAAGGAAAGGAAAGAAAAGAGCTGGAAGAAAAGCAACCGGAGTTATAAAAGAAACCAAACAAAGAGTTTTGTTAGGGCAGTCCAGGAACGTTAGTCAGCGTTGATGCTTCAAAGCTTTCAGAGGTAGGCCAGGAGGGAACACAGTCTACATTCAACACAGTCACTACTATTGGCCAATACAGAAATGTAACATTTAGTACAAGGTCAGATGTGAGGGAGGTCTTTGTGAGGAGCACATAGACATTGCAACAATGTGAACCAGACCACATCCGAACGCACCATGGACAGGCTGCTTTCATATGCACGTTGCTACAGTGACGAGCCAGTACATGCACTCCACTCTGAACATCATTACTCCGACAATTCCATGATGCCTTCACACCTCTGATTCAATATGATGTAAATGGAAACACTACAGAATCCGCTGGAAAGACTGGGTGAATGGACTTTGTCCTGGTTACAATCTTAGGATGGACTCAGTGATCGGGTCGAGGACTGGTTCTGGTTCTGACACTAGTACGGACTGACTGAAGGGTTTGGGGGGCTGGTTCTGGTTCTGACACTAGTACGGACTGACTGAAGGGTTTGGGGGGCTGGTTCTGGTTCTGACACTAGTACGGACTGACTGAAGGGCTTGGGGGGCTGGTTCTGGTTCTGACCCTAGTACGGACTGACTGAAGGGTTTGGGGGGCTGGTTCTGGTTCTGACACTAGTACGGACTGACTGAAGGGTTTGGGGGGCTGGTTCTGGTTCTGACACTAGTACGGACTGACTGAAGGGTTTGGGGGGCTGGTTCTGGTTCTGACACTAGTACGGACTGACTGAAGGGTTTGGGGGGCTGGTTCTGGTTCTGACACTAGTACGGACTGACTGAAGGGTTTAAGGGGCTGGTTCTGGTTCTGATCCAGGTGAGTAGTTACCTTCTCCAGCTGGGGTCCGGAGGCGGAGACAGGTATGGTGAGTTATAGGGGGAAGATGAGACCTCAACCTGAAGATAACGCTGTCAAGGAACTCACCACAGAGGCTGATCTCCAGTCAGTTAGCAAGTGTTCTATCTCCATGGTAACCACCACAGAGGCTGATCTCCAGTCAGTTAGCAAGTGTTCTATCTCCATGGTAACCACCACAGAGGCTGATCTCCAGTCAGTTAGCTAGTGTTCTATCTCCATGGTAACCACCACAGAGACTGATCGCCAGTCAGTTCGCTAGTGTTCTGTCTCTATGGTAACCACCACAGAGACTGATCACCATTCAGTAAGCTAGTGTTCTATCTCCATGGTAACCACCACAGAGACTGATCACCAGTCAGTTAGCTAGTGTTCTATCTCCATGGTAACCACCACAGAGACTGATCACCAGTTAGTTAGTTAGTGTTCTATCTCTATGGTAACCACCACAGAGACGTGCAGTTAGTTAGGGTAAGTGTTGATATCTCTATGGCCGCCACCACAGAGACTGATCACCAGTTAGTTAGTTAGTGTTCTATCTCTATGGTAACCACCACAGAGACTGATCACCAGTTAGTTAGTTAGTGTTCTATCTCTATGGTAACCACCACAGAGACTGATCACCAGTTAGTTAGTTAGTGTTCTATCTCTATGGTAACCACCACAGAGACTGATCATCAGTCAGTTAGTCAGTCAATCAGTCAGTCAGTGTTCTATCTCTATGGTAACCACCACAGAGACTGATCATCAGTCAATCAGTCAGTCAGTGTTCTATCTCTATAGTAACCACCACTAAAAGATATTCCCCCTGAGTTTAAAGCAGATAAAGCTCTTGCATGTAGACTTAACAAATAATAATTGTGAAGTCATTGGGTGAAGAACACTAATGTTCTTCAGAGAGATTTGGTTTAAACAACACGCTATCCCATTACTATTGAGTTTTTATCTCCTGTTGTGGAGCCCAGACATTAAAACTAGGTCGCTCTGTGCTGATGGGGGGGGGGGGGGGGG
>JAPMUY010002924.1:10000-24201 GCA_026901105.3 Galaxias olidus
CTACCCTTGAGGTTTCAAAGCTTTAACACACTTCATGCAATAAAAACTAGCGCTATTTAAAAATCATCAAGTATCGAGGGAAATCTATTTCTGGCAGGAACACATCACATCATATGTAAAAAATGTATATGATATTTTCAAATGTATTATACCAGTTTGTAGTGAAACCATATTTTTTCTCTAAATCTCACTAATTAGGTACAACACTATACCACACAGAAAATGTCATACAACCCCTCCCCCCCACTCTCTCTCTAACTCTCTCTCTCTATCTCTCTCTCTCTCTCTCTCTCTCTCTCTCTCTCTCTCTCTCTCAGTTTCTTTCTTTTTCTCTCTCGCTGGCTCTCTCTTTCTCTCTTTCTCACCTACTCCTCTCTTTCTATCGCTCTCGCTCTCTCTCTCTCGCTCTCTCTATCTGTCTGTCTGTCTGTCTGTCCCCCTCCCCCACCAGCCCCTATCTCTTTCTGCCCTGAGTTTTACAGGACAGCCTATGATCTCACACACACACACACACACACACACACACACACACACACACACACACACACACACACACACAACCCATGTTTTAATTTGTTTTTCAAAAAGAACGCAGAGAAACTGACAAAGATGAACAATGCTGATTCAAGGAGGTTAAATCTGCATTACCTTTTCTCTCAATCTTTGTCTGGGTCATTGAATATGAGAAAAGACCCATTCTGCAGCAAAATCCCCCCTGCAATTGTGTTAGAAAGCCCTCTGCAAATCATTTTCAATAATTTGCCAACTCAGCCACTGAGAGAGACGGCAGGACACCACACACACACACACACACACACACACACACACACACACACACACACACACACACACACACACACGTTATGTGGACTAAGGTGTGTAATATGTGGATCAGCACAGGAGCCTATAGCATTGTCCCTCTGCACTCTCTATAACAATAGCTGCAGTGTTAATAGCTCACACCTTGACACTGGTTTCAGGGAGAGAAGAGCGTCCAATTACGGGAGCCTGAGTGTGTGTGTGTGTGTGTGTGTGTGTGTGTGTGTGTGTGTGTGTGTGTGTGTGTGTGTGTGTGTGTGTGTGTGTGTGTGTGTGTGTCGACACTGCGTCCACAAGGCCACCAGGAGAGGGATTGGGAGCCATCCATGCCCCCCACAACTCACACCGGGGTATCACTTGAATGGGAGATAGGACTGACTTTAAAGTTGTCAGTTTCACTGTCAGAAATCTACATTTGGATGACTTCTCCTATTTGAAATAAGAAAAGAAAAATCTACAAATATGCTTGTGCCAATTGTTTGGATAAATGCTGTGCTGATTAATATCATTGGTATAGCTTTATCAAAATAGACACAGTAACAGGATATATATAATTATTTAAGAGACTAATATATTAATTGTAGTGTCTCTGTAGTATTACAGTGTTACTCTAGACCCCCAACCGCCAATTACCAAGCCAACGGTCGCCACGGTAGCCTCGTGACCACCTAGTGTGTGTGTGTGTGTGTGTTTGTGTGGTTGTGTTTATCTGTGTGTGTTTGTGTGGTTGTGTTTATCTGTGTGTGTGTACTTGAGGTGTTGTCCTGTGTAGAACTATCACATAGGTGGCTATGAAACAACGTTAGAGATGGTTAAGCTGTGTTTTTCTGACCAAATGTGTCTTTACAGATCTGGGTGATAAAGTGAGTCGAGCTGATAGCAAGAGGACAGGCTGTTTGTTTGTTTGCAGCTGCTATGCTTTGATCAGTGTGGAAATGAAAGAAAGAAAGAAAAAAAGAAAGAAAGAAAGAAAGAAAGAAAGATGGGGGTGGTCGGGAAAGAAGCCGAGAGAGAGAGAGAGAGAGAGAGAGAGAGAGAGAGAGAGAGAGAGAGAGAGAGAGGGGGGTGAATTGCCTCGATACCAAACAGGGCCCCAGTCTAGCCACTGACATGATCTGTCCGTACCCCCCCCCCCTCGTCAGAGCCTAGTGGGGTGGGGGGCGGGGGCGGCCATGACAAGCTGAAAGACAGATTGGAGAGCAAATAATGACCTTTCCCAGGTATTTCTCTGTCATTGTTGAGAGCGGACTGCGTGGAAAGGATGAGTGGAAAGGGGGGATGGACGGAGGGGAGGAGAGGGGGAAGAGAGAGGGGGCGATGAAAATGAGAGGTCTCCCCTGGACATGTCCTTTTGACCCCGTGGGGCAGCAGACGAAAACACAGCCACGTATATTTACGACTTCTAGAACAGACAGAAACCATGGCGACGCGGGCCGAGCTGTTCAGTATAAGCCTGTCTTAAAACCATGGCAACGAGCTGTTCAATAAGGAGCCTGTTGTTTGTGACACCTTACTGCCTGTCTCTGTCTTAGAAACCATGGCGACGCCGGCTGAGCTGTTCAGTGAGGAGCCTGTTGTTAGTGACATCTTACTGCCTGCCTGTCTTAAAAACCATGGCAACGGGCTGTCCAGTACGTCTCTTTCTGTGCTCATGTGAGCAGGCAAACCCACTCTAGTCAGTCTAGCTCTGTGCTGGCGGTGTTCGACCCCAGACAGACAGAGGTAGACCTTCCCTCCAGACCACCAAAGCCCCCAGAGTCAGCCAGGGGGAGGCTGGAGCTATTACACCCCAGGACAAAGAGCTCTGAGGGGGGAGGCGGGGGACTGGAGACAGGGAGGGGATGGAAGTCACTTCAGAGTCTGTCTTCATGTGTCTGTGTATGGGTGTGTGTTTCTCAGTGTGTATGGGTGTGTGTTTCTCTGTGAGTGTGACTGTGTGTGTGTGTGTGTGTGTGTAGGGAGAGCAGGGGAATAAAACGAGAGATGGCTTGAAAGATAAAGACACAAAAAGAGAGACTGGTGGAGGATGAGTAGTTCACTGCAACATTCATGACCAAAGTGAAGTAACATGTTACAACGTAGCTTCTACTGACCAAATCTAAAGACTCAACACACACAGATACACATACACACACACACACACACACACACACACACACACACACACACACACACACACACACACACACACACACACACACACACACACACACACACACACACACTGTTCCCAGTGGGCTCTCAGTCATCACTGTAGAAGCCAGCGGTGAGGAGGTGCTAAGCTAAGTAGCTCTGCTCCCTCTGATCCAATTAGCTATTAGCTTGCATGGCTAAGGAAGTGCAGGTCATTAGCGCTGATGATCATATAAACCTCTCGCCCACATAGGGCTCTGCTAGGTGTGTGTTTGTGTGTGTATGTATGTGTGTGTGTGTGTGTGTGTGTGTGTGGGTTGGGGTGGGTGGGGGTGGGTGTGTGTGTGTTTAGGAGTTTACACCACAGGAAGGGGACTTTGTGTGTTGGCTCAGTCACCTTTAGTCAAAAAACAGTAGTAGTAAGCTATGGGTCATTTACATAACCTGTGTATTGAGGTTGAAAAATGTAAACGATATAGATAAGCATTAATCCATAATTTGCTAAATAAGTTAAATATTTAGTTGATGGTAGTTTTTTTCTGATTATATTATTTTGAAAGCCTGGGGTTTGGATTAAGTGAGTTTCTGCTTGATAAATGGTCCAGTATGGTAAACTTTGGGTCAGCTGGGTTTACTATTGCAGTGTAAAAAACACAGTTTTTACAAAATAAAAAAAGTTATATATACACTGTATATATAATATATATACATCAGACTACTGAAGCAGGCAGATTAAAAACACTTAGGAAGGGTTGAATGACTGATTAGAGCCATCCCGTAACCAGTGTTGTTATGGCTTTTCATTTCCCATGATTATCTTCAGCTAGTGGCTCGCGTTTGTTCCACATTTCCTGTTCGCTCCACTAAACGACCTCACTTCCTGTGGAACGTGACCACCGAAAGGTATAGCTGAGCATGCTACAGTGCAGCTAGAAATGCAACAACTAGAACAGACATGCTGTTGTAATTTTAAGGTTCCAATTTGTAAGCATCAATTTTGTGTTTATTTCGACTAAAGTTAGTCAGTTATCTTGCAATGCAATGCAATGTCCTAGCCCAAATAGACTCTGGAATTACAAACTTTCCATGTCCATTCTACTCCTTCTATATAATTATATCTATATTATTAAATCTATGTTTCTCACGTGTCACGGGCTAGTGGTGAAGAAGAGCGCCGAAGGTTAACTCTCTTTGATAGATGCATGACTGTCTACGACTGTAATGGGGGGGGGGGGGGGGTCTGTCTGTAATGGAGATTCTGGAAGATTAGACTGAACTAAGTGGACCGACAGTTTGGACAGGAAGACAAATTTAAAGGGTGGAGGGGGGCAGATGTGTGTGAGACGTGGGTGTGTGTTTATATTGATGCTCTGTCTGTGTGGTAGATGTGATTGTGTCTTCAAATGCAGGGCCGCCACCTTCTGAGAGGGATTTCCTTTCAGACCCTGTTCCGGATGCCGCAAGGCTCCACGCGATGTTTAAAGGTGATGGCTGGATCTAAGGACAAATATTTTCCCTTCATATAAACATGACTCGTTGGAATAGACTCTGGATTCGGGTGGAGTAATGAACAGATTAAATATGAGTCAGCTTTTGCTGGGCCAATTTGGTGAGGCCAGCGATTTGACTGTACAATGTGGTTTGATCAGGTGACTGTATAGGTGTGATTTGAGTTATGAGTGACTCGGTTATCTTGAACTACTCAGTACACTGTGTACCATTCCCTTTTGATAATAGTAATCACAATCTGCAAGCATGCCCTCACACGCTCTTAATCCCAGTCCGTCTGCACTTTTGCAGTCACTCCTTTCAATTAAATGCTTTATTGAGTAAAGCTTTTCACTTTCCATTGACTTTACCGAGGCTGCAATTATTTTTAATTTTACAGTCATGTTTTGTTTTTTTATAATCTGCAAATTATGAAGCGAAACTATTTGTAAACATTTTAACAAGTTATTTATTGCTGCCTATGTATAAAAGGACATTATTTGTGATGAGATATTCAGGACTCAACAATCATATTTACTTCTGTTAAAAAAAACATGAAGACTTCTCTTCTTTGTGGAGAAAATACAAAGGAATGAAGGGGCTCATTATCTCTGGTTATTTCTCTTTCTCTCTCTCTCTCTCTCTCTCTCTCTCTCTCTCTCTCTCTCTCTCTCTATATATATATATATATATATATATATATATCTAACTCGCACTCTCTCAGTTTCTGTCTCTTTCTCTTTCTCTCTCTAACTCTCTCAGTTCCTATCTTTTTCTCTCTCGCTGGCTCTCTCTCTTTCTCCCCCCCTCCCCCCCCCCTCTCTCTCTCTCAATCTTTCGATTTCTTGCCCCTGAACCATGACATAAGTCTGGTGTTAGTCACTCCGGTTTGAAGCATGTGCAGTTGCGTGCAGTATTCTGTCTGCACAAAAGCAGGAGAGTGAAAGTGAACACAACGCGTCCAGGTTTTCCTCAGGAAACAAAGTCCATTTCCTCACTTGACAAGCAGACACAACCGGACTCTGTTTTGCGTAGGCCCAGATAAAAATAACAAGGTGTAAAAGCACGAACAGTGCGCGGGGAAAATGTTCTTTGCGGGATGGTGTTTCTGCCATTTTAAGGCCCAACAGGCGCTGTAACTGATAAAACTGTGGACTATTCTATTTACAAAAGACCAATTTAGCAGTAAGGTGAATTAGATGTAGAAGTAGGCTACATCATAATCAATATTTAACTCATAAAATCATAACATTTAATCCCATTTTAATTCATTCAAACGTAAATAAATAACGTAATTTATTATAAGTATTTGTTGAGACACTTCCTGTCCATGTTATAAATTGACATCCACGCTTCTAAATCCTGCGCACCTGTAATTTGCATAAAAACAAGATAAAGAATAGGTTTGTTTACGTTGGGATCATTAACCGTGTAACCTATTTGTTAGCTTTCAGATTAACTAGTCGTTTCGATGGCCCTGAAAAAAAAAAAAATTCACACGTTTTTGTTGAAATGCGGAATTAAGTCGAGACGCATTAAGGATGAGAGCCGATAAAAATTCAGCGCAATTTGTTCTGTGTTTCACCCATGTGCACTGACTTGTTCGAAGGATGGAATCGAAACTCGGGATTCAGACAATTTCACTGCTGAAGAAAATGTAAAAATATGGTATTAAATGTAGGTGACAAGTTGAGAGTTGATTCAAAGCTCTGTCTCAGTTTGATTGGATTAAACAGGCTCATGCAGGGAAATAAACAGATTCTGTTGGTTGGACACATTTCATACTGTATTAAAAGCGTGTCTTAAAATTATTGAACTAACGTCCACATTATTTCACAAGACAGATAAAACGGCCATTTGTCTTATCTTCGTCAGGTTGCAAGTTTAGTGTCTCCCCCTACAGTTCTGCTCGAAGACTTGTGTGCATTTAATAGGCTATGGGCCTATACGCACTAAAAGACAGCGGCTCCAAGTTAATGTGAATTGTGTGTTCTTGGGTATGCAAATCGAGATTTTTTTTGACGATCATATTTAGCAAGTGGACTATATACACAATACAGTAGTACATTGGGCCTTCTGATGCACATTACTTTTATGAGGGAGCCAGTGTAATATAGGTACATGCAACAGAACTAATATGCATTTCCGTTTTCTAAAATAGCCTGCTGATATATTTTCGAAACATAACATACGGTATATATCCTAAACATATAATAAAATAAAAAATACTAGAGTCTAATGCTTTTTTCTAATTGGCTATCAGGGTAAATAAGATGTAATTGTGGACACGCCCCTGTCAGAGTCTAAATAAATAGTCCGACCCTGCAAAGTTTGTTAGTAGCTTTGTCCTGTTTCCCAACACGGAAGTACTCAAATCACCTAAGAGGTATCTATGGCCACAGAAGTGTTCCGTGCTTATTGTTAATAACATATTTGAACAGGCAAAATTGTATCATCGACCAAAGGAACGGACCTGCTTTGCTTACAAACATGGCTCTGACTGACTCGTTGCTGCCTTCCATGCATTCGTTCGCCAGCATGCAGAATATTGAGACCAAGCAGTCCCAAATCGTGGATGTAAGTTTTGTTTTATCTTATTACCGGTCATTTGTCCCCTATATATTTGGTTAACATTTACTGTACTATTGATTTTATTTGAAAGGTCGCAAAAATTGTTATGGCTGGCTTTTTTATTTTTTTATTATTATATTGGTTTTAGGACTATATTCTGACAAAGTATTTAAACGTATATTTGTTTTTCCGTTGACAGCTGTGGAAAGTGGATACACGTGAGCGGAGTCCAACGGGAGCAGATCAACCACCCCTAATCGAAGTGGCCTTCAGCATTGTCGAGTCACCTGCGCTTCCCAACAAAGACGAGGACGACCTCAGCAAATTCTTAGACCTGGAATTCATTCTTTCCAACACCATCGGTTCCGAGAGTGGAGACGCTGCTGCCAACAACAATAGTCCGTCTCCACAACAACTAGCGTGTTCTTACGTATTGCCGGAGTCGCCTGACAGCTGCAGCAGCTCGCTGACTGACAGTGACGCCTCTTATCTGACACCGACTTACGGTTACAACTCCAGCCCCGTGAACAGTTTTGTTGCGGAGCTGCTCACCCCGGAGATGAACTACCAGGGAGAAACTTTACCAGAATACCCCGTGAAGTCGGGCCGACGGGAATACACTGAACTTCGTGCTTTGAACATAGCCGCTCCAACTGCCCAGCAACAAGTTTCGACCTCACCTCCTCTGGGATATAAAATAAAAACCGAGGCCACTGAACAGTCGTGCATGATGGCCGGGGAATTCATGGGACATATATACGAGCAGCAGAAACAACAAATGCGCCCCGTGCACTCTTTCGCGCAACACCAAGGCATCCTCTCCCACGGTTCGCAGATGGGGCACGCCATGTTGGGACGCAAAGACTGTCACTTGGCTGAGATCAACGCGCACCACCAGCATTCCCACCCTCACCCACACAACATGACGCAGCAAGAGCACCAGCAGTACGTGAACGCGCCCTTTCCACCGCACTACGCACATCCCCAAGTCGCACCCCAGTACCTCGGGCAGTTTGGTATGTTCGGGGAGCAAGTTGGGGTTCACCCTCGCCACCATCCGGGTATGCTAGGCATGCTGCTGACCCCGCCGTCATCGCCACTGTTGGAGTTTTACGCTCAGGAGGAGAGTGGCAAGCCAAAGCGCGGGCGCAGATCTTGGTCTAGAAAGCGCACGGCGACGCACAGCTGTGAATTTCCTGGTTGCGGGAAAACATATACCAAAAGCTCACACCTTAAAGCTCACATGAGAACACATACAGGTAATTTATCATTGCAAACACAGGCATTTGATTTATTTACGTCTGAAGATCAGTTGTTAATGTTTTTCTTGGGCACAAAATTATTCGAGATTTTAAACGTATAATTTGTTTTCCACTATTCACAGGTGAGAAACCATATCACTGCAACTGGGAGGGCTGCGGTTGGAAGTTCGCAAGGTCTGATGAGCTGACCCGCCATTTCAGGAAACATACAGGACACAGACCGTTCCAGTGTCATCTCTGCGAGCGCGCATTCTCCCGCTCCGACCACCTCGCGCTGCACATGAAGAGACACCTTTGATCAAAAACAACGGACCACTAATGTCTTGATTCCAAAACGTTGCATTCCACTCGACGTTGGAATTGAACATGGGGGACATTTTGTAAATGCTTGAACATACTTATAATTTTAAGTTATGGTAGTACAGTATTTAAATTTATTTTGAGATATTTTTTGTCCTCTGAGTAAGTTATTGATTGTTGGTGAGTGCCTCCTTACTAAAGTGCCATCTCAAAAGAGGTACAAACTGGGCAGGACCCATTATTTTTTGTATATATGTGTAGATTATACTTTATTTAGTTTTGTTTACATGGATTTTGTTATAGCTTTAATATTTTATATTAGGTCAGAGGTTTGTAGGTATTAATTTTATTTTTCGAATGCAGTTATACAGATCATACTCACAGGAAATAGATTTAACAATTTATTAAGGCATATATTTTAAAGCAGTTTATTTTTTTACATTTTGTTTTGTTTTTAGTTTGTATGATTCAAGGACTACTGTTTCTAGGTACTGAAATATTGACTAATATGTCATGTAGCCTTTCAAAAGCCATATATGCCCATATTGTAGACAGCAAGTTTAACTTGAAACTCTCAGCTTAGACTTTCCTCAACATTGCTGGAAAGTATAGCCTTAAATCAATTTTAAACACAATCGTGCCTTACGTCAAATAATGTTGCCTTTTTGTTTTGATAATCAGGTCAACACATTTTTGTACACTTTTTTGTAACAGGCCAAAATTAAGTGTTAACATGCTCTTTTAAGATATTTTGTTGAAATAAAATGTACAAAAAAAATCTTAAAGTCTTCCATGTATTATTTATGCTTGTTTATATATATTTTTATAATGCGCAATGCGCATTATAATAACGAAACGAAACATATGCTATTGATAATTGTATCTTCATAAAAGCCACCTTTATCTTTGTCTAGCGATCACAAGGGTTTATCTTGCCTTAAGGCGGGATCCTCCGGACAAACATTTGTGATTACGTGATAAAATTATTTGATCAGTTTTCACTTGATGGTACATTTCGATTACTCTCTATATATTATTATATTACACATTCGCATTTGTTTTACATAATTTTTGCTTGTATAATGTGTTTATAAAAATGCAATAGTTCTCAAACTTTGACAGGCTCGTTTCAAATCGACACAGGCCCTATATGTGTAGACCTATTCATCCATTGAATTAAAGTAACTTGAACCCACAGTTCATCTTTTCCAATTGAAAGATAAGAAGAAATTAAATAATTCAACTCAAGAGACCCAACAATAACAGTGTTATGTGAACAATAGTTGGAATAACTCCTATTGTTATGTTCTGTAGTGATGGCCTGTGTGATTTAACTTTAACTAAACACTGCCCCCTGTCGGTCCTATTCTACAGAAGTAGACAATTTCATGTCTGGATCAAGCTCCCGTATGCGATGCGGGGTAGTTGTATGACAATAAAGATTAGCGCGCAAATTTGAAACCCACAACAGAAAAACAACTAAATGGGATCTCCTGTTGAGCCCGCTGCGTTATTGATAAGTTACCGGAAAACGGGAGGGCATTAATTCTTCAAAAACAACAAACCTGACACAAGAAGGCCTACAAACAAATAGCCTATCTCAAAAGACCAGCCATGGATCTTAAACTTCAATGTGTTCTAGCAATATAGGCTAATCCAATTGCCAGCGAGATCACACAGCAACGCTAAAATGTTCAGAGAGATGCTGACCAGACCGAAACAGGGAAGTGAAACGTAGGCCTAATATAGCGCTAGCTGTATGTTTTACCTGACCGGTGACGGATTAAAATAATAAAAATGTATGCATGCAATTTTGCAATTCCACCACTAGAATGCGGTCTCATACCACCTCACAGAGAACACGGGGAAAAGGCACAGGCCTAGAAAATCTATTTACCAAGGACATTAGATACATCCCCAAAATGTAAAGTAGGCCTACTTGTTTACATAATTGAAAAAGTGAGCTTTTTCTCTGGTGTGCTGTAGCCTACTGCCAAGCAAAATCAATTACAATACTGCCATACTTTACATCTCCCACACAATTTATCGACGTCTACTGAACTGTGTCATGTGTTTGTGTGTCGTCAAGGAAGCCATGTTCATTGGTCTCCCTGCAGTTCTCCCTTGCCGGGCAATGAAAGGTAATTTATTCTCAAACATATTAAACCTATATATAGACCTTCTATAGTAAAATGAAACGATGCACCATGGCAACACAATTTATACATGTGGGATTTGAGTAGTTTTTTGTTTTTAGTTAGAGCCTTAATCGAAACAATTAATACACACATAAACTGTAGGCCTATTGCGGCCGTATTGCTTGCATCTATGTTTTCATAAACCACACAAATGTACTACAGTAAAACAGGGGACTCCAAATCTTTTATATCTTTCCTAAGTGTAGTATCAAAACTGGCCACCATACAGCGCACAAACGCCGCCCATCAAACCCGGTAGCCTAAACCAGCTCCTCTCAAGGTAATTTAAAAAACCCAAACATCAAATGAGCTCATCTCATCTTTCCTCAGCCGTTCATCGTTGTTCTGTTATCTCATAACTTTGGATTCCAAAAATATGTATGCATGCATCTGTCTTTCGAGCCATTATTTAGCCTGTCTACCACACCTGTCTGCGAGTCAACCGCTTTTGTTTAAACACGAACCTGAACGTGATTGAGTGTCTCTGGGACGTTGAGCCCTAATCTATATTTAATACCTTAAAAATAATAACCATCCCTTGGACTTGTGTGTAGTAAATGTACATGTTCTTATCGGGCCTATTAATTTCATTGCACAATAGGCTATACGTAGCCTATAGAAAAAGATCTACGACGGATTGATCTTTTTTTGCAGTGAGCACGTGCCATCCCGATTATTCGGAGATGAGCATATCTGTGAGTTAAAATAAATATAGGGCTATAGCACTTCTCCATTTAGAATAGGGAATTACATTAATACAATTCCAATGCAATATTTAAGGCGTTGTGAGATCAAATAGGCGAATGACGGAAGAAGTAGGCTAACCTGTCTTATTTTCTTGTTTTACAAAACAGCACATTTGACAAATATTTAAATTCCTTTTCTTTATCTCAAAAAAGATTTCAACTTTGAGAGCACTTCGTGGGAAGCGGTGCTTGTGGGTGCGACAGGTTGCATAGCGGTAAAGGCATGCATGCGCGTGCTGCTAAAGTTTATCCTCTAAGCATCGTCCAACCCGCACGCCACCCTTCTCTATTCCCCACACGGGGAGGAGCTAAAAGTTGTGAGACATTATATTTGACTAGTTAAAGGAGGGGCATATTTAAAAAAAAAAAAAAAAAAACTCAAAAGGAGGAGGAAGGAGAGGACTAGGTGATGCAACTTCTACTGCCCCGTTTTGAGACTGAACTAATTTGCACACTAAAGTATAGTCCTATTCAAGACTGCCGCTATGGTAAGTAACTCACATTAAATCACGTAAACATTTCAGTTCTATGGATTTTTTTTTGTGTTACAAAGTCTTACTTATTTTATGTGAACGCGCTAGGCTATGTAATGTGTGGAACAATTTATGGGGACATCCGAATACCGTAGGTAGCAGTTGTGTATGTTGGAATGTTTTACGGGTGATGCAAAATAACAATTCGGAGCTGTTCATTGTAAAGAATGACAAATATTTTGGTCTAAGAGGCTTAATAAATGTCTGAATGCCGCTGTGGCTACAGTGGACAACTGCCCATTTTAAGGATCACCTATGAAGGAAGTTCACACCACCTCATAGTCGAGCACATTCTACAACCAGCCTACGATATGACGCTGCATCACTTCCCGATTCAAGAATACTTTGCATTGGCTTTGCATTTTACGATACAATGTTTCCGTTTAGCAAACACGTGGCAGGGGTCGGCCCCTCTAGACCCCCCCCCCCCCCCCACTTGCAGAGGGAAATGTTGGTTTCTGTCAACAGTTTTCGAAAGAGTTTAGCCTTCGCATTTTTCCGTTATCACCTATACGTTCAGTTGTTTAGGCATTTTTCTATTGAATCAATCGGTGGTTAATTCGGTAGTGTAAAATAAATAAATTTCTAACTCACTGTTTGGTGTGGTTTTATATTAATTTTTCAGTTAAGGGGGAATATTCAAAACACAAACGTACGTGACTTGAATGTTCAGTATATTCGTTCTGGAGCTTATAAATAAGCCGTTTCAAGGCGCTTACAAGCATGAATGCAGCACCTTGGGCTCGCCACCCATCTCCCTCGTCAAAGCATGACTTCTGTGCGTCCCACCGCTGCTTGACCGCCTCTTTACTGCTTGGTGGAAATGAGCCAGGCCTAGCCTATATGCGGACCTATTTTTGAAAAAAGGATAACCTTATCGGGAATCATATTTATTAACACAATGCATTACTAGGCCTAATTCGTTGTGTGATGTCCCTTTGAGGAAAAAAAGTCCTTCATTCGCGTTTTGGATCCTGAGAGGGAGGATTGGCCAATGTAAACAAAGGCATGTGCTTACGTAAACTACAACGCACACACAATACAAAAGAAAACAACATATACATACAGTTGGGCCAGAAGTTTACATATTCATATTCATAGTTTCTCACAACTCCACAAATTTCATGTTCAAGTCAATATACGGCATCTAGTTTGGTCACATGAGAGGTTATTTTAAAATAATCAATTAGAGACAGATTTATTTCACTATATTCATTCAAAGGAATTCAGAGGTTTACATACAGGTACATACACTTTGTTAGTATTTGGTGGCATTGTTTTTTAACTGCTTAACTTGAATCAAGCGCTTAATGGGAGCCTTCCTCAAGCTTCTCACAATACTTTGCCGGAATTTTCGCCAGTCCTTCTGACAGAACTGGTGTAACTCCGCTATGTTTGTGGGCCTCCTTGCTCAGACACGCTTTTTCAGTTCAGTTCACTCATTTTCAATGGGATTCATGTCAGGACTTTGTGCTGGCCACTCCAATACTTTCACTTTGTTGTCTTCAAGTCAAACTATGGGTTAATTTATTTTGTATTTTTATACGCTAGTTATTTCTTAGTAGCTGTGTAGCCTTGACGCCTCAAGATGCCAGTGTTGCCAAGGCCAACCATAGTGTCCGGTAGTCCTGGCCTACGCATGAACTTATTAGCTCATTTTATACAATGGAGTTAGTCTATCGGTAAAACGCAAACAGCGACATAAATTAAGTGCCTAACTTAATTAATTCATTGTAGAGTTAAATAGTTCGCTATTGTAATTTCAGTGCTTTATATTTTATCTGTTGTTGGTATTTAATTACACAAATGTGGGGGAAGTGTTTTGATTCATTTGGTACCCTTGCTTATTTCCAGACTTATAGTATTTTCACAACATACGTTCATTTTCTTTTTCATTCGTGTGGATGGTTGTTCACGTGTTTTAGTACCTACATATTGAATCAAGTTTTGTTTACTAAGTCATGCACCAATAGGTCCGCCATTTTTTGAATGTGGTGTACATCAATCTACAGTGTTTTTTTTAACTAAGACAAAAAGAAACATAACTGTATTAGGCTACTTGTTGATATTTATTCCTGAATACATTTCACTTGTTCTGACAATTCACTGTCGGGAAATGGTTATCGGAACCTGCTGCTCTATATGAGCTAT
>JAPMUY010002926.1:0-2500 GCA_026901105.3 Galaxias olidus
AACACACACACGCCCGCGGGCTAACCCTAGACCCTGCCCCCAAGAAACCAGCACACACACGCCCGCGGGGCTAACCCTAGACCCTGCCCCCAAGAAACCAAACACACACACACGCCCGCGGGGCTAACCCTAGACCCTGCCCCCAAGAAACCAAACACACACACGAAACCAAACACCCGCGGGGCGGAACCCTAGACCCTGCCCCCAAGAAACCAAAACACAAACACGCCCGCGGGGCTAACCCTAGACCCTGCCCCCAAGAAACCAAACACACACACGCCCGCGGGGCTAACCCTAGACCCTGCCCCCCAGAACCCAAACACACACACGCCCGCGGGGCTAACCCTAGACCCTGCCCCCAAGAAACCAAACACACACACGCCCGCGGGGCTAACCCTAGACCCTGCCCCCAAGAAACCAAACACACACACGCCCGCGGGGCTAACCCTAGACCCGGCCCCCAAGAAACCAAACACACACACACGCCCCGCGGGGCTAACCCTAGACCCTGCCCCCAAGAAACCAAACACACACACGCCCGCGGGGCTAACCCTAGACCCTGCCCCCAAGAAACCAAACACACACACGCCCCGCGGGGCTAACCCTAGACCCTGCCCCCAAGAAACCAAACACACACACGCCCGCGGGGCTAACCCTAGACCCTGCCCCCAAGAAACCAAACACACACACGCCCGCGGGGCTAACCCTAGACCATGCCCCCAAGAAACCAAACACACACACGCCCGCGGGGCTAACCCTAGACCCTGCCCCCAAGAAACCAAACACACACACGCCCGCGGGGCTAACCCTAGACCCTGCCCCAAGAAACCAAACACACACACGCCCGCGGGGAACCCCTAGACCCTGCCCCCAAGAAACCAAACACACACACGCCCGCGGGGCTAACCCTAGACCCTGCCCCCAAGAAACCAAACACACACACGCCCGCGCGGCTAACCCTAGACCCTGCCCCCAAGAAACCAACACACACACGCCCGCGGGGCTAACCCTAGACCCTGCCCCCAAGAAACCAAACACACACACGCCCGCGGGGCTAACCCTAGACCCTGCCCCCAAGAAACCAAACACACACACGCCCGCGGGGCTAACCCTAGACCCTGCCCCCAAGAAACCAACACACACACACGCCCGCGGGGCTAACCCTAGACCCTGCCCCCAAGAAACCAACACACACACACGCCCGCGGGGCTAACCCTAGACCCTGCCCCCAAGAAAACCAAACACACACACGCCCGCGGGGCTAACCCCTAGACCCTGCCCCCAAGAAAACCAAACACACACACGCCCGCGGGGCTAACCCTAGACCCTGCCCCCAAGAAACCAAACACACACACGCCCGCGGGGCTAACCCTAGACCCTGCCCCCAAGAAACCAAACACACACACGCCCCGCGGGGCTAACCCTAGACCCTGCCCCCAAGAAACCAAACACACACACGCCCGCGGGGCTAACCCTAGACCCTGCCCCCAAGAAACCAAACACACACACGCCCGCGGGGCTAACCCTAGACCCTGCCCCCAAGAAACCAAACACACACACGCCCGCGGGGCTAACCCTAGACCCTGCCCCCAAGAAACCAAACACACACACGCCCGCGGGGCAAACCCTAGACCCTGCCCCCAAGAAACCCAACACACACACGCCCCCGCGGGCTAACCCTAGACCCTGCCCCCAAGAAACCAAACACACACACGCCGCGCGGGGCTAACCCTAGACCCTGCCCCCAATAAACCAAACACACACACGCCCGCGGGGCTAACCCTAGACCCTGCCCCCAAGAAACCAAACACACACACGCCCCCGCGGGGCTAACCCTAGACCCTGCCCCCAAGAAACCAAACACACACACGCCCCGCGGGGCTAACCCTAGACCCTGCCCCCAAGAAACCAAACACACACACCCCGCGGGGCTAACCCTAGACCCTGCCCCCAAGAAACCAACACACACACACGCCCGCGGGGCTAACCCTAGACCCTGCCCCCAAGAAACCAAAACACACACACACGCCCCCGCGGGGCTAACCCTAGACCCTGCCCCCAAGAAACCAACACACACACGCCCCGCGGGGCTAACCCTAGACCCTGCCCCCAAGAAACCAAACACACACACGCCCCGCGGGGCTAACCCTAGACCCTGCCCCCAAGAAACCAAACACACACACGCCCGCGGGGCTAACCCTAGACCCTGCCCCCAAGAAACCAAACACACACACGCCCGCGGGCTAACCCCTAGACCCTGCCCCCAAGAAACCAAACACACACACGCCCCCGCAAGCTAACCCTAGACCCTGCCCCCAAGAAACCAAACACACACACGCCCGCGGGGCTAACCCTAGACCCTGCCCCCAAGAAACCAAACACACACACGCCCGCGGGGCTAACCCTAGACCCTGCCCCCAAGAAACCAAACACACACACGCCCGCGGGGCTAACCCTAGACCCTGCCCCCAAGAAACCAAACACACACACGCCCGCGGGG
>JAPMUY010002926.1:12500-15000 GCA_026901105.3 Galaxias olidus
TCTCTCTCTCTCTCTACATCTCTGTCCCAATCCCTCTTTTCTCTCTCTCTCTCTCTCTCTCTCTCTACATCTCTCTGTCCCAATCCCTCTTTCTCTCTCTCTCTCTCTCTCTCTCTCTCTCATAAGAGTCTCTGTCCCAATCCCTCATTTTCTCTCTCTCTGTCTCTCTCTCTCTCTCTCTACATCTCTGTCCCAATCCCTCTCTCTCTCTCTGTCTCTCTCTCTCTCTCTCTCTACATCTCTGTCCCAACCCCCCCTCTCTCTCTCTACCTCTCTGTCCTAATCTCTCTCTCTCTCTCTCTCTCTCTCTCTCTCTACATCTCTGTCCCAATCCCTCTTTCTCTCTCTGTCTCTCTCTCTCTCTCTACATCTCTGTCCCAATCCCTCTTTCTCTCTCTGTCTCTCTCTCTCTCTCTCTACATCTCTGTCCCAATCCCTCTTTCTCTCTCTCTCTCTCTCTACATCTCTGTCCCAAACCCCCCCTCTCTCTCTCTACATCTCTGTCCCAAACCCCCCCTCTCTGTCTCTCTCTCTAATCTCTCTCTCTCTCTCTCTCTCTCTCTCTCTCTCTCTCTCTCTCTCTCTCTCTCTCTCTCTCTCTCTCTCTCTCTCTCTCTCTCTCTCTCTCTCTCTCTCTCTCTCTCTCTCTCTCTCTCTCTCTCTCTCTCTCTCTCTCTCTCTCTCTCTCTCTCTCTCTCTCTCTCTCTCTCTCTCTCTCTCTCTCTCTCTCTCTCTCTCTCTCTCTCTCTCTCTCTCTCTCTCTCTCTCTCTCTCTCTCTCTCTCTCTCTCTCTCTCTCTCTCTCTCTCTCTCTCTCTCTCTCTCTGCTTGGTGCATAGACACACACACACACACACACACACACACACACACACACACATAAGAACTAGTTCATCCCCACAGGTCTACTGTCATGGCGTCATCAAAACAAACACAGCCTGTTTGCAGACAGGAAGGCCGGAGAGAAAACGGGTTCTTCTTCTCTGGTTATGCCGGTAGTCCTGAGGACGCAGGCTCTTGTGTGGACAACAGCCAACAATGAACAATGACAGGTAGTTTCCTTTCACACAACCAGCCTGCTGTACGGAGAGCACATATACATACTGTGTACACACACACACACACACACACACACACACACACACACACACACACACACACACACACACACACACACACACACACACACACACACACACACACACACACACACACACACACACACACACACACACACACACACACACACACACACACACACACACACACACACACACACACACACACACACTTGTAAGAGATCTCTCTCTCTCTCTCTCTCTCTTACATCCCCTGCTGACTGATGTCTCTCTCTCTACACCTCTCTCTCTCTCTCTCTCTCTCTCTCTCTCTCTCTCTCTCTCTCTCGCTCTCTCTCTCTCTCTCTCTCTCTCTCTCTCTCTCTCTCTCTCTCTCTCTCTCTCTCTCACTCAGGACCATAGGGTATTATTCACAGACACATGCTTGAACACACATGCGCTCGCGAGGAAAGGCGCGCACACACACACAATTAGATATCAGTAAAATTTCACATGTAAAGAAACAACATTTTTAACAAAGCAGATGCAGGTGGGAGTTGGGAGGACTTTGCCTCGCCACGAAGCTTCCCCAAGAGAAACATTACCCAGTTAGATCCCCAGGTTCTCAAACATGAAACGAAACACACCAAGCAACAACTTCTGTCCACTTCACCCTCCTTTTCTCCCTCCCTCCCTCCCTCTCTCTCTCTCTCTCTCTCTCTCTCTCCTCAGACAAAACGAAAAGGAACAGGCGTGGCTGTGAGACACGACTACTTGACATTTCGCGTTGACATTTGAGCCTGGTCATAGCGGCCGGGATATAGCAGCATGTCATCCCGTCCCCCCCCGTCCCCCCCGTCCCCCCCCCATCGAAGAACGCACCGTTTGATGAGCGAAGAAGAAGAGGAGGGTAAAAAAGAAGCCTTCCTCTCCACCTCTTATCAGCCTCCAGATTATGCCCCAGCCATTATATGAAGCTAATAGCGCATGTAGATACTTTATGAATGAATTCTGCAAGTGCATCAAACACTTAACACGGGGGGATTTAGTAAAAGGACAGGGAAATAAAGAGAGAGGGGGAGGGAGGGAGGGAGGGGGGGAGCCTCCTCTGGAAAAAAAAGAAAATACTTAAGGATATGCAAATACCCAGGCCAAAGAATAACCATTTCAACAGATTTGAGTCGGGCGGCAAACAATGAAAATGTGTTCTTTTCCCCGGATGCTGCTTGTCAATCAACTTTGCGAGTGTGTGTGTGTGTGTGTGTGTGTGTGTGTGTGTGTGTGTGTGTGTGTGTGTGTGTGTGTGGAGGAGGAGGAGGCGGAGCAGGGAGATTAGGGGGGGTCTGGGGTTGTGACAATGTGTAAAATGAAAGGGAAGTACAATAAGGAAGTTTAATTTATTACGGAGAGGATATGACTATCAATACTCTTTTCTTCTGAGCC
>JAPMUY010002926.1:22500-23576 GCA_026901105.3 Galaxias olidus
GTTGTGGGGATGTGAGGAGGAGCAGGGTGGTGTGGGGGACAGGGGGAGGAGCAGTGTGTGTATGTGTGTGAGGAGGAGCAGGGTGATGTTGGGGGACAGTGGGAGGAGCAGGGTGGTGTTGGGGGACAGGGGGAGAAGCAGGGTGGTGTTGGGGGACAGGGGGAGAGCAGGGTGGTGTTGGGGGACAGGAAGAGGACTGGGGACAGGAGGGTGAGCAGGGTGGTGTTGGGGGACAGGAGGAGGAGCAGAGTGGTGTTGGGGGACAGGGGGAGGAGCAGGGTGGTGTTGGGGGACAGGATGTTGAGCAGGGTGGTGTTGGGGGACAGGAAGGGGAGCAGGGTGGTGTTGGGGGACAGGAGGAGGAGCAGGGTGGTGTTGGGGGACAGGAGGAGGAGCAGGGTGGTGTTGGGGGACAGGAAGAGGAGCAGGGTGGTGTTGGGGGACAGGAGGAGGAGCAGGGTGGTGTTGGGGGACAGGAGGAGGAGCAGGGTGGGGTGTTGGGGGACAGGAGGAGGAGCAGGGTGGTGTTGGGGACAGGAAGAGGAGCAGGGTGGTGTTGGGGGACAGGAGGGGGAGCAGGGTGGTGTTGGGGGACAGGGAGGAGCAGGGTGGTGTTGGGGTCTCAGGCTGGCAGTGGGCACCGTCCTCCAGAGGAGATCCGACGTCTCTGTCACCTCTCAACATGTCTGCCGTCTCCTCAGAGTAGTGCACGGGAACGACACCTCTCAACATGTCTGCCGTCTCCTCAGAGTAGTGCACGGGAAAGTTACCTCTCAACATGTCTGCCGTCTCCTCAGAGTAGTGCACGGGAAAGTTACCTCTCAACATGTCTGCCGTCTCCTCAGAGTAGTGCACGGGAAAGTTACCTCTCAACATGTCTGCCGTCTCCTCAGAGTAGTGCACGGGAAAGATACAGGGTCGTGCACCAAGGTATCACCCAGCTACTTTAATACTGAGACCTAACCCAGGCTGCAGGAGTCTGAAGGGTGCCCAAAGCCCCCAGGCTCGGTGCACGCGGGGGGGGGGGGGGCTTTGGCACCCTTCAGACTCCTGCAGCCTGGGTTAGGGGGCACCGA
>JAPMUY010002927.1:0-23656 GCA_026901105.3 Galaxias olidus
TTTATTTATAACATTCTGGTAGCTAAGTCTTTATTTATAACATTCTGGTTGCTAAGTCTTTAGAACATTCTGATAGCTCAGTCTTTTAATAAAACATTCTGGTTGCCAAGTCTTTATATTGAGCATTCTGGTAGCTAAGTCTTTATTTATAACATTCTGGTAGCTAAGTCTTTATTTATAACATTCTGGTAGCTAAGTCTTTATTTATAACATTCTGGTAGCTAAGTCTTTATTTATAACATTCTGGTAGCTAAGTCTTTATTTATAACATTCTGGTAGCTAAGTCTTTTGAACATTCTGGTAGCTAAGTCTTTTGAACATTCTGGTAGCCAAGTCTTTATATAGAATATACTGGTAGCTAAGTCTTTATATAAAACATACTGGTAGTAAGTCTTTATATAGAATGTACTATTTCCATCTTTCTGCTAACACAGACGTGGCCAGCTGCCATTTTAAATATTTGACATAAATTTTAATGGCACTACACAGGCAGCTAGGGCTGATGGTGGTGAATGGCTGCTACACAGACAGCTAGGCTGATGGTGTTGGGTTACACAGACAGCTAGGCTGATGGTGTTGGGTTACACAGACAGCTAGGCTGATGGTGTTGGGTTACACAGACAGCTAGGCTGATGGTGTTGGGTTACACAGACAGCTAGGCTGATGGGGTTGGGTTACACAGACAGCTAGGCTGATGGTGTTGGGTTACACAGACAGCTAGGCTGATGGTGTTGGGTTACACAGACAGCTAGGCTGATGGTGTTGGGTTACACAAACTCATGTCCTTCTTTCTTTTTCTCAATGAAGGAATAGCGGAGGATGTGCAGGGGAGAGTGTCAGTGGCCCTGTGAGTAAATCTAAAACACACAGACATTGATTTATGGCTTTTAAAGCATTTCAGAGTACCGTCGCTGAACTTTTAACTTAACTAGGACAGGTACTCCTGCCTGACCTTGGCATTGATGCAGCACCTTGTGCCTCTGTTGGACAAAGGTCACATTAGGTCAAGTTCCTAACCTGTAACACCTCCACCCAACAGTTTCATATTAACATGTATTTTCTCAGAACAGTGAAATAGATGTCTGACCTACCCTCAAACTATTCCATGGTTTTAACCATGGGGTCGTTTTTTGCAATTAGCTTTGTATATTTTTTTCTAAATATAGCCCAAAACGCGGTCTGAAGTGATATTTATGTGGAGACTTGAAGTTCCAGACTTGCTGTGTTTTGGCACTAACCCACCAAATCCCTAATGGTGGAGGGTCTCTGTTTTACTGAACAGTATCATCTATCTCTCAGCATGTCATGTTTTCCTAAAGCTTCAGGGAGCTGAGGTCTGCTTCTGTCGTCAGAGAGTCTAACACTGTCCAGTGGAACATTATGGTATCTATACTCTGTCCAGTGGAACATTATGGTATCTATACTCTGTCCTTTGGTTTGCTATCATTTTCAAGAACAAACAAACGTTCAGGTTGAGTTTGACTTCTAGAATTGCACATTGCCTGTGACTCTTGACAAAGCTTTTAAACTGTGTTGCCTTCCTGTCAGTGTCGTGTTCTAATGTGGGGTTCAGGTTTTAGAATCTTCTTACCGCATGGCTTTTAAAGTGTTTTACCAGGAGGAACCAGGTCTCTGCCACCCCAAACATTCCTCCAGATCATGGCTTCTGAATCCAAGTCTCCATGATGTCAGAGGAGGTTAGCGTGTACAGTCAGACAATCAGGACCTATTTCCATTGAGACAGCTCTACCTTTGTGCATGTGGTGTGTGCTTGTGTGTGTGTGTGTGTGTGTGTGTGTGTGTGTGTGTGTGTGTGTGTGTGTGTGTGTGTGTGTGTGTGTGTGTGTGTTTATAAACACACAAGACATTCTATTGTGCGTCTCTTTGACCAGAAACAGTATTCTGTCATGGTGGGGCACTAGGACCCAGCGTGAGGTGTTGACTAACCACAGGAAGCCACATGAGCAGAGGTGAGCCTTAGGTGTTTGATCTGCTCCATCATTACTGCCTCTGTGCTGTCCACAACAGCTGCTAGTCTCAGCCTTTCATCTGGAGCCTCTAATGGCGTTTCTTTCACTTGGCCGTCTAACTTGCGTTCTTGAGGTAATTGGAGGACAGAATGGTTTCATGATTCACTTACTGCTTGGCTGATTTTAAATTACACAAGTGTTTGTATTACTTGGATAAATGAACATCTAATGAAATAATGAAACTTTAATTTCCTGTGCATTTGTTCTCATGGTGTCCTAGGGGTTAGGTGACGTTAAATGATTAAATACATTGAGGGTGTTGATGAGATAATATAAATATTACCTGGAGATAGCATAGCATTGCCTAAGTATCTGGCTGAGTACAGAGCCAGCAGGCTAACACTAAGTAGCCCAGAGCAGCTGGAATGAGAAGGGAAAGCAGAGGATCTACATGCTACCACAGTAACAGCTGCTTGTACTTCTTTGTTTATTTGTGTTATACATTTGATCTTTGTCTGAACAGTGACAGCATGCGGCTAAACAGAAAACAAAGGCTTGAGACCCAGACACACACACACACACACACACACACACACACACACACACACACACACACACACACACACACACACACACACACACACACACACACACACACACACACACACACACACAGACACACACACACACACACACACACACACACACACAAACACACACACACACACACACACACACACACACACACACACACACACACACACACACACACACACACACACACACACACACACACACACACACACACACACACACACACACACACACACACACACACACACACACACACACACACACACACACACACACAGACCTAAACAGAAAACAAAGGCTTGTGATTTATTCTTGAATCTCAACAAGCCAAGTGTGATCCAAGTGTGAGGAGGCAGACATGCCAAACGCAATCAGAGACCCAAAACCAAACCCAGACTTTCTAAACTCACACACACACACACAGTAAGTGATCCTCTCTTTGGTTGATCTCTTTATTATTTGGACAAAGTTTAGCAGTAAACAGTTTAGTAGAATGTCCCCTCACCTGCAGCCTCACATTTAACGGTCAAATTCCAGCGTGTCTTACTGCTGCCTTACTCCCCCCAGACCACGTCAGGTCTCACTGCTGTGATGGTAACAGGCCCTGCCTTACTCCCCCCAGACCACGTCAGGTCTCACACACACACACAGAGTATCAACGATATAGAAATGTGGGCTGGTGAAAGCAGTGAGTGTCTCTATAGAGTGAGCAGTGAGTGCAGCAGAGGCCTGTCACTTGTTCCTCTGGGGTTTCAGCACCACACTGGAGTAGGACCTGACGCAGGAGAAGGCTGTGGGGGGGAGCTCACGGACGTCCATGTAGTTGTTCTCCAGTCGCAGCGTGACGATGTGAGAGTCACCGTCGTCTGATGGATCACAGATAGAGTCCTCCGCTACGCTCCTGGAAGACAAAGCCATCAGCTGATTTAGTTGTACTGAAGTTGATTTAGTAGTACTTAAACTGATTTGGTAGTACTGAAGTTGATTTGGTAGTACTAAAATGATTTAGTAGTACTTAAGTTGATTTAGTAGTACTTAAGTTGATTTAGTAGTACTTAAGTTGATTTGGTAATACTTAAGTTGATAAGGCCCATAGCTGCCATTGACAGTACCAGTCGGTAGCTTTAAGGTATTTCTCTACCTGTCAGCAGAAACAACTGAAAACATGTATTTTGGGTGGTGGTGTCCTGTAACCAGGGCGACACCTTACCGGATGTGGTTGTCGTTGAGCCGGAGGAAGTGCAGCCCGCTCATCTCGTTGATGCCGGGAGGCACAGCGACCAGCTGGTTGTGGTCCAGACACAGTTCCACCATAGACAGGTGAGTCCCCAGGAAGGACTCGGGCTCCACGCCGTGGCGGTCCAGGCGGTTGTAGGACAGGTAGAGGTACTCCAGGCCGGGCTCCATGTGGGCAAACACCCAGCCGGGCACACGCTCAATCTGGTTCCCTACCAGTACCAGGTGGACCAGGGAGCGAGGCAGGCAGGGAGGGCACCAGATACAGCTGGTTGTGGGACAGATCGATGGACTCCAGGTTCCTGTGGAGAAGAGAGGAAGATCACCCAGACTGTAGAGGATTATGTTGAACGTGTTTGGAAAAGATGGAAGGGCTATGGATGAGGATTTATAACGGATTTCCTGAAATGTAGTTTTTGACGTCAAATGAAGTGGTTGAGATTACTGAGTACTGACGTTGATTTATAGAAATGGAGTGAACAAGCAGATTAGCGGACGAATACAGGCTTACGTTATTATCGGACTACAGGAATGTCATCATATATCGTTATATATTATTAAATATTATGAATAAGATACAAATACAATATATTTATAGACAAGGATTAAACAAGGTCAACAGTGTGACTTGCTAAAGGGCACAGCGGCAGTAGAGGGCAGTCAGGAGGTGAGAGCAGGTTGATGTGAGTGTGTTTGCTGAGCGTTGTGAAGCGTCTGCCGAGGTTCTCACCAGTGGTTGATCCAGGCTAAAGGAGCAATCCTGGACTCGTCCAGTCTGTTGTGCCTCAGAGAAACCACATTCAGGTTTGTGGTCTGGTTAAAGACCGAGTCTGATATTTCTTCAATTAGGTTGTTTTCCAAATAAAGCTCCTAAATAAGAGAAAATAAAGTAAAGAATGTTCATTAGTAATCGCACTACAGCATTTCACAGTGTAATTGCACTGTGCTAGGCCTTCAGTGGAGCAAGCTAACATGTCTGCGGTTGGCCTGAGTGTTTTTGGTAAGCCATAATTGCATGTTGACTTACACGGTTGCCCACAGGTAAAACCAATGCAAGTTTGCAGAGCAAATTGGCTACCATTGTCAACCAGCACACAGTTTGTCTTAGTCAGCAACTTGAGGTACTTCAAGTGAGTTGTATACTCCTATTCACTATACTGTAGCGTGTCAGTTATAATGTTTGATTTCATCAGGTTAAACAGTGAACAGCAGCTGGAGTGTGTGTGCTACCAGCAGAGAGGCGGGCAGGCCCTGGGGCACGGTCCTGAAGTGGTTACGGCCCAGCCGGAGGTAGGACAGCTGGGTCAGAGGAGAGAAGGCCTGGGGGTCCACGGCCCCCTCACTCAGCACGTTCCCCTCCAGCTCCAAGGTCAACAGGCTGCTCAGACCTGAACACAGCACAGCAACACAGTATCACACAGGATGAGTTCAGTTAGAATACAGGACCATAAACACACAGGATGAGTTCAGTTAGAATACAGGACCAGCACCACACAGGATCAGTTCAGTTAGAATACAGGACCATAAACACACAGGATGAGTTCAGTTAGAATACAGGAACACAGCATCACAGGTTGAGTTCAGTTAGAATACAGGACCAACACCACACAGGAGTTCAGTTAGAATACAGGAACACAGCATCACACAGGAGTTCAGTTAGAATACAGGACCATAAACACACAAGATGAGTTCAGTTAGAATACAGGACAACAGCATCACACAGGATGAGTTCAGTTAGAATACAGGACCAACACCACACAGGATGAGTTCAGTTAGAATACAGGACCACAGCATCACACAGGATGAGTTCAGTTAGAATACAGGACCACAGCATCACACAGGATGAGTTCAGTTAGAATACAGGACCACAGCATCACACAGGATGAGTTCAGTTAGAATACAGGACCAACACCACACAGGATGAGTTCAGTTAGAATACTGGACCAACACCATACAGGGCTGTTCTGTCTAAAGGCCTATATCAAACTTTTCTGTTTGTCTTACTTTGATATCTTATTGAAATTAATAGTTTTTGGCCATTAGCAAATATTTAATAATAATTTATTATAATTATTTTTTAAGAAAGACGTTGTTGTAGTGTATTTCTGCACATGAGTAGCTGCACATGATTTCACACACCATTAAAATTTATTTTGTTAGTTTCTCATTAACTGTCTCTGTTTTACTGGTTACTGAGCAAGGGTATGGAGTTGACCTAGGACGCTATTGTCCCCCAGGGCTCTGAGGTCGTTAGGGTTAGGGTTAGGGTTATGTATCGTGTTGACCTAGGACGCTGTTGTCCTCCAGGGCTCTGAGGTCGTTAGGGTTAGGGTTAGGGTTATGTATCGTGTTGACCTAGGACGCTGTTGTCCTCCAGGGCTCTGAGGTCGTTAGGGTTAGGGTTAGGGTTATGTATCGTGTTGACCTAGGACGCTATTGTCCCCCAGGGCTCTGAGGTCGTTAGGGTTAGGGTTAGGGTTATGTATGGTGTTGACCTAGGACGCTGTTGTCCCCCAGGGCTCTGAGGTCGTTAGGGTTAGGGTTAGGGTTATGTATCGTGTTGACCTAGGAAGCTATTGTCCTCCAGGGCTCTGAGGTCGTTAGGGTTAGGGTTAGGGTTATGTATCGTGTTGACCTAGGACGCTATTGTCCCCCAGGGCTCTGAGGTTGTTAGGGTTAGGGTTAGGGTTATGTATCGTGTTGACCTAGGAAGCTATTGTCCCCCAGGGCTCTGAGGTCGTTAGGGTTAGGGTTAGGGTTATGTATCGTGTTGACCTAGGAAGCTATTGTCCCCCAGGGCTCTGAGGTCGTTAGGGTTAGGGTTATGTATCGTGTTGACCTAGGAAGCTATTGTCCCCCAGGGCTCTGAGGTCATTAGGGTTAGGGTTATGTATGGTGTTGACCTAGGACGCTATTGTCCCCCAGGGCTCTGAGGTTGTTAGGGTTAGGGTTATGTATGGTGTTGACCTAGGAAGCTGTTGTCCTCCAGGGCTCTGAGGTCGTTAGGGTTAGGGTTATGTATGGTGTTGACCTAGGAAGCTGTTTTCCTCCAGGGCTCTGAGGTCGTTAGGGTTAGGGTTAGGGTTATGTATGGTGTTGACCTAGGAAGCTGTTTTCCTCCAGGGCTCTGAGGTTGTTCTCGTTGATCTTGACCTCCTGCAGGGTGGAGGGCAGGTGGGCAGGGATGTGCTCCAGCAGGTTACTGTCCAGGTACAGTCGACTCAGGTGTTTCAGGCTCTGAACACGGCAGGTAGACAGACCACAGAGAAGACAAAGGACTGTCTGAAACTCACAACGATTCTATGTAGTGTCATACATCAAAGAAAAGCATTCTATGAAAAGACAGTGTACAATTCTCTCTCCGTCTCTGGCAGCATTCTTATTGTCTGCCTGTCTGCCTGTCTGCCTGACTGCCTGCCTGTCCCTCCTCTAAGACAACTGCAGTCTTTCTCCTTGTCTCCTGCCTGCCTGTCTGTCTGTCTGCCTCTCTGCTTGCCTGTCTTTCCTCTCAGACTACTGCGGTCTTCCTCTTTGTCCGTCTGCCTGCCTGCCTGCCTGTCTGTCCTCTCAGACCACTGCAGTCTTTCTCCTTGTCTCCTGTCTGTCTGTCTGTCTGTCTGTCTGTCTGTCTGTCTGTCTGTCTGTCTGTCCGTCCGTCTGTCCGTCTGTCCGTCCGTCCGTCCGTCCGTCCGTCTGTCTGTCTGCCGGCCTGTCTGCCGGCCTGTCTGTCCTCTCAGACCACTGCAGTCTTTCTCCTTGTCTCCTGTCTGTCTGTCTGTCTGTCTGTCCGTCCGTCCGTCCGTCCGTCTGTCCGTCTGCCGGCCTGTCTGTCCTCTCAGACCACTGCAGTCTTTCTCCTTGTCTCCTGTCTGTCTGTCTGTCTGTCTGTCTGTCTGTCTGTCTGTCTGTCTGTCTGTCTGTCTGTCTGCCGGCCTGTTTGTCCTCTCAGACCACTGCAGTCTTGTCTCCTGCCTGTGTGTGCTCTGAGTCTCAGCTGTCCTCAGTAGTCAGGGTGAGGGAGCTCCTGTTGCTATGGCCCCTGCTGACAGCACCGTGGAATGTTGTTTTGGTGGAAGGCTGTGCTGAGTTCAGTGGGTGTAGGGTGAAGTCAGGCTAAAACCGATCCCCTCAATCTCTGCTCAAACACTCAGGGCTCCTCACAGTGCTACATTGTCCTCTTCTCTCTATTCCACAAGTCAACTGAGGTGTTTTAATATCTACTAGATGAACTCCAAAAGCTCTCTGTTTTTTCTACCTGGTTTTGGACAGAAATGGCTAAATACAGCTATACTTTGGATTAATAAATTTCTGTGTTTAAGCAGATTGCAGAATGGGTTTGAAACTCTGGTATGATTTGCAGATTCATGTGCAAATGTACTTTCAGATCTGATCCCGGAACTACATGCAATATGATTTCATATGCAAAACTATTGGTGGTTATGGAAATCTCCCAGAACTAAAGCGAGTGTCTGTGTTTTTTTTAGGCTTTTCAGCTAGGACAGTGGGGATGAGAGAGAGAGAGAGAGAGAGAGAGAGACTCACCCTGAACACTTTGGGGGCGATGCCAGCAGAGGTCAGCTTGTTCTTTCCCAGGTTAATCCACTCCAGGTTAGGAATACCGTTGAAGGCTCCCTCTGGGATGGTTGTGATGCTGTTCCCTGGAAGTTTCGATTTAGGATGGAGGGACAATATTTACATTAGTATGACCTATGCTGCTTTCTAGTCGAAAACTAAATACTTCTTTAATGAATTCAATTAAAACCTAAGAAAAATACTGCAATGATTAAACATAGTCAAATTTCCAAAAGTATGACTACATTTTTATGTTTTTTTTCTCTCAGAGTCAACAAGTAACTTAATTTAAAGTAAATATTTTGATCAGTCATAAATCCAGTCTAGATGTTTGCCTTAGTGATCTTGGTGAAGGAGTCTGAGTTCTCATCCTGTGGTTGGAAATGTACATTACAGTTTACATAACTGCTAGCTGTGCAAGTGGAGTCATGGACCAAAAATTTGAGATGCACCGATACCATTTTTGGGTGACCGATACCAGTGCCGATACTTAACTTGAGTACTCGCCGATCCGAGTCCCGATACGAGTACTTCTCATGACATTGCCAAATCACATGCAGCCTGAATAAAACTACTTTCTAATTCAGCAATCGTAGTAGGCTAAATTAATAATACATCAATACAGAATAACAAATAGTCTGTAGGCTATATAATACATATATTTGTTTAAATGTGTGTTATATTCATTAGGCTGGTTTTGATGCGAACACCCTTATACTAACGAAGGTGAACGCCAACTAGGTGAAGGTGAACGGCTGTAACAGAACAGCGCAGAACACGGCCGTAACATAACTTTGTTTTCTGATTTCATAACGTCTGCTACATTATTATAATTAACATCTTGGATTTTCTTAAGACTACCTTAAGCGAAGTAAATAACATATTTAGCGAAACGCAATTCAGAAGCATTTTCACAAATCGAAATTGTAGTTTTTAAACCTTCAAGGTAAGGTTCTATGGTGTTGGACTGAAACGAGAAAGAAAGAGCAAATATGCTCCATGTCATTCACGTCAATGAAACTACGTTGTTGATAAGGTAATATTTCCAATACCCGATCCGAGTACTGGAGCCCAGGATCGGCCCAATACCGATACCACCAAGTAGTATCGGTGCATCTCTAGACCAAATGCTTCACGTTGTGTTAATGTGTGAAAATGAAGTGTAGACATGGTCCAAATGCTGCATGTTATGTGTCAATGTGTGAATATGAAGTTGATCAGCCAGCAGCACACAGGAGGCCAGCATGCATTAACGTCTGTGGATGACAGCCTTCTTTACAACTGAGTCCCAAGTTCAGGTGTATTACATTTATCCTCCTGGGCACTCAGGGTGGAAGGGGCCTGAAAGAGCAGTCATATTTGTGTCTGAGAACATGGTTTCCAACCTCTCCCCTACCCTCAGAGTAACGATCACCATGGTGACGCACCAATCTGTCATAGTTACAGCAGCGGTGAGTCTGTGGAGCATCACTCACTAGAACAGTCAGTCAGCTGGCGGGAAAGGAAACGCTAAACTTAAGACGTTTCCCTTCCTCGTCTATATTTGAAGCAGATCCTACTACAGCACAGGTTAAAGGTCATATAATTGGTCTGTGTCACACAACCTGATTGTAGGTCTGGTTGGTTGGCGTGGCACATTCTGGACGGGAGACCTTCTCTGATCAGTTTGGATAGAATATTTAGAAATGTTTTTACTATCGTAAATCAAGTAAAGGTTTTTTGTTTACTCATTTATACTTAAGGACCATAGGTGCTTAGGGGGGGGGTTTAGGTCTTACCCTCCAGAGTGAGGGTTAGGGTTAGGGTTAGAGAGGTCTTACCCTCCAGACTGATGGACTTGAGGTCGGGGTTGGACAGGGCAGGGTGAGGGTTAGGGAGAGGTCTTACCCTCCAGGCTGAGGGACTTGAGGTCAGGGATGGACAGGGCAGGGTGAGGGTCAAGGAGGGGTCTTACCCTCCAGGCTGAGTGTTAGGGTTAGGGTGAGGGTTAGAGAGGTCTTACCCTCCTGGCTGAGGGACTTGAGGTGGGGGATGGACAGGGCAGGGTGAGGGTTAGGGAGGGGTCTTACCCTCCAGGCTGAGGGACTTGAGGTCGGGGATGGACAGGGCAGGGTGAGGGTTAGGGAGTGGTCTTACCCTCCAGGCTGAGGGACTTGAGGTCGGGGATGGACAGGGCAGGGTGAGGGTTAGGGAGGGGTCTTACCCTCCAGGCTGAGTGTTAGGGTGAGCGTTAGGGAGAGGTCTTACCCTCCAGGCTGAGGGACTTGAGGTCGGGGATGGACAGGGCATGGTGAGGGTTAGGGAGAGGTCTTACCCTCCAGGCTGAGGGACTTGAGGTCGGGGATGGACAGGGCAGGGTGAGGGTTAGGGAGAGGTCTTACCCTCCAGGCTGAGGGACTTGAGGTCGGGGATGGACAGGGCAGGGTGAGGGTTAGGGAGAGGTCTTACCCTCCAGACTGAGGGACTTGAGGTTGGGGTTGGACAGGGCAGGGTGAGGGTTAGGGAGAGGTCTTACCCTCCAGACTGATGGACAGGGCAGGGTGAGGGTTAGGGAGAGGTCTTACCCTCCAGACTGATGGACTTGAGGTCGGGGATGGACAGGGCAGGGAAACTGCTCAGCCCGGCGTTCTCACACGTCACGATGACGTCAGAGATGTCACAGCCTGGTGGGAGGCCCGCTCTGTGCACAGTCAGCTCACTCTCCTCTTCATCCTCCTCTTCCTCCTCCTCTGCCAGGCCAAAGTGGTGGCGAGGGAGAACCTCTACCTCCTCCTCCTCCCCCTCTTCCTCAATGGGTTCATGTGGACTCATCTGGAAGACGTCTCCTCTTAGCCAAACCACCTCCTCATCCTCCTCTTCCTCCTGTGGGTCTCCTAAAGCCATAAGTCTCTCCAACAGCTCCTCCTGCCTCTCCTTCTCCTCGGCGGCTGCCTGCTCTGCCTCTCTCAGCCTCTTCTCCTCCTCCTCCTTCCTCCTCTCCTCCTCCTCCCTCTGCTTCCTCTCCTCCTCCTCTCTCTGCATCTGTTGCTGCAGTGCCTCCTCTTCCTCCCTCCTTTTCTTCTTCTCAGCCAGCTTCCTCTGTCGCTCCCTCTTCTTTCTTTATCTTCTTCCTCCTTCTCTTCTTCTCTGCGTCCTTCTTCAGAAGCTTCTCTTCCTCAGCCCGATGCTCCGCTTCCTCTCTGCGGAGGATGAGGTCGATCTCTTCCTGGCTCAACGGGGTCACGGGGTCAGTGTCGCTGAGGTCACTGGGAACTAGGGAATCGCCAGAGAGGTTGGTGTCATCAGGGGCTGAAGCAGACACACAGGGTCACAGAACAGAGGGGAGGAAGCAGACACACAGGGTCACAGAACAGAGGGAGGAAGCAGACACACAGGGTCACAGAGAACAGAGGGGAGGAAGCAGACACACAGGGTCACAGGGAACAGAGGGGAGGAAGCAGACACACAGGGTCACAGAACAGAGGGGAGGAAGCAGACACACAGGGTCACAGAACAGAGGGGAGGAAGCAGACACACAGGGTCACAGGGAACAGAGGGGAGGAGAGGAGAGGGAGACAGAGAGGAGAGGGGAGGGAGACAGAGAGGAGAGAGAGGAGGAGAGGGAGACAGAGAGGAGAGGAGAGGAGGAGAGGGAGACAGGGGAGAGAGGAGAGGGAGACAGAGGAGTAGTTAATGACAGAAGACACCCAGAGAAGAGAAACACCAGTTAGAGAGACAGCAGAGCACCCAGAACACATACTATAACCTCTACACATCAAGACAGACACATATAACCTACAGATCAACACAGACACATGAACTCTACAGATCAACACAGACACATAGCTAGCCTCTAGTGTTCTATCTCTATGGTGACTACTGTAGCTATCTATAGTGTTCTATCTCTATGGTGACTACTGTAGCTATCTATAGTGTTCTATCTCTATGGTGACTACTGTAGCTATCTATAGTGTTCTATCTCTATGGTGACTGCACTGTAGCAAGTCTCTAGTGTTCTATCTCTGGTGACTGTACTGTAGCTAGCCTCTAGTGTTCTATCTCTTTGGTGACTGCACTGTAGCTAGCCTCTAGTGTTCTATCTCGATGGTGACTGTACTGTAGCTACCTGCATCCATGCAAACAGGGCAGCACTCTCCAGGCCGGACATAGGGGAAGTGGCAATGCATTGTGGGACATGTGATCTCGTCACAGACCGCCTTCCCGTTGGTGCAGAGGCAGGTGAGGCAGGGCTTGGGAGACCAGATGGCTTTGTCAAACATGGTGATGCCCTGGTACTCACACTGGCCAGCTTTACCTGGGGAGACAGGACGCATCACACAACACACTGGAGTCCCTCCTTTCTTTGTATTTATACATTTACAATTTATATTATTATGAAACCAGGGTGTTTTTATTTATGTTTTGTGTTAAAACAGATCAATCCCATTGTACAGGAGCTCTGGGATAGAGAGCGTTATAGCTCAGACAGCTTAACACAGACATCCATCCCATAACACAAGGGGAACATCCTCCATTACAGTAATTGTTATGTGTGTCCTGTCCAACACTGCCAGCCATCGTAGACTATATACTTACTGACTAATGAAGACAGACAAAGCAGTGATTTGTGCTTCTCCCTGTGTGAGCGATATCTTTGTAGAATGTGCTGTTGCTTTTAAAATGGTCAAAGCATGGCTTCTGTTGGAACGGCTTCTATTTCATATTAGCATCATTAGCACTTTAAAAACGGTAAAAACATACTCTAGTATAAACTTTATGCATAATCTAAAAAGGGCGTTGTGTTGTTTGGTTTGTAGTGGAAAGTCATTCCTCGTCAGTGAGAATAACGACAACAGGCGTCTGATGTTTGGAGGTGTTTCTTGTTGCTTAGGCCTGT
Source organism: Galaxias olidus (assembly GCA_026901105.3). Lineage (NCBI taxonomy): Eukaryota > Metazoa > Chordata > Actinopteri > Galaxiiformes > Galaxiidae > Galaxias > Galaxias olidus. The sequence continues at coordinate 13,249 of JAPMUY010002927.1, forward strand.
TTTCTCAGCCATGCACATTGACTTCATCAGGAGTCTGACCTGACGTCTCTACTCTCCATTCATTTCCCATTAGATTCTTCTAACCCTCATTTCCTAGTCCATTCATTGTTAACCGCTTTGAGGAAGAGAAGGCTACTAATCTCCATATTGCTCTAACCACCCTCTGGCCTCTATTAGCATCGGTCTAGAAGAGGCAGAACATGTCCTGTTGGTAACCTAAGAGCATAGGTGTCACCTAGTAACAGCACTGCTAACCTGGTAGCAACACCTCTCACCTGGTAGCAGCACATCTCACCTGGTAACAACACCACCATCTGGTAACAGCACCTCGTACCTGGTAGCAACACCTCTCACCTGGTAACATAACCTCTCACCTGGTAACATCACCTCTCACCTGGTAACAGTACAGCTGACCTGGTAGCAGCACATCTCACCTGGTAACAACACCACCCATCTGGTAACAGCACCTCGTACCTGGTAGCAACACCTCTCACCTGGTAACATCACCTCTCACCTGGTAACAGTACTGCTGACCTGGTAACATAAACTCTCACCTGGTAGCAACACCTCTCACCTGGTAACAACACCTCTCACTTGATAACAACAAATCTCACCTGGTACCAGCACCTCTCACCTGGTAGCAACACCTCTCACCTGTTAACAGCACCCCTCACCTGGTAGCAACACCTCTCACCTGGTAGCAACACCCTCACCTGGTAGCAGCACCTCTCACCTGGTAGCAGCACCTCTCACCTGGTAACATCGCCTCTCACCTGGTAACAGCACCCCTCACCTGGTAGCAACACCTCTCACCTGGTAGCAACACCCATCACCTGGTAGCAGCACCTCTCACTTGGTAGCAGCACCTCTCACCTGGTAGCAGCACCTCTCACCTGTTATCAGCACCTCTCACCTGGTAGCATCACCCCTCACCTGTTAGCATCACCCCTCACCTGGTAGCAACACCTCTCACCTGGTAGCACATTGTAGCTGGTGGTCTGCTGCTCCTTGTAGGACTCCATGACGATAGACGGTGTGTCACCACGCTCTCTCCTCGGCTTCCTCAGGCCTTTGGACTGGTGCTGGAGGGGCTTGTCCCCTCTGGGTCTACCCTGCCCAGACCTCCTGCTCTTCCCCCGGGAGACTGCTCTGTCCCGGGCATGACGCTGGCCGTGGGTCCTGGTCTGGGCCTCTGCCTGGCTCAGGAACACCAGCAGCAGCAGACCGGCAGCTATCCCCCACCAACGCATACCTGGGGACTATATTCAGGGGTTCAATGGTTATTGGACGTTTCTTCTACAGTAATCTTTATTACAGTCACTCAGACACTGTTGAGTGGGAGGATGTTCCATTGTGTACACACTGTGTAATTAATGTAGAAAAAGAATCAGACCTGCAGTAGGTGAGACCACCTTCCTCACCATCCTCACTTTGAACTAGAACAGATAAACACTGCACTGTGTCAACCAAAATAACTATCTGTGTGTGTGTGTGTGTGTGTGTTAGCCTAAAAGTGTGTGTGTGTGTGTGTGTGTGTGTGTGTGTGTGCGCATGTGCGCTAGCCTACGTGTGTGTGTGTGTGTGTGTGTGTGCTAGCCTATAAGTGTGTGACAGTAGCAGCTGCCGTAGAACACAGCAGGCCCTGACTCTCTTGAGTGTAAAACACTCTGGCCTGTGTTGCCTGTTAGCAGTGGAAACCTGTCAGTGTGATAAGGACAAAGCCCCAACATCCCGGAGCCAACACAGCATGTTAACCTGTACCAACACAGCATGGTAACCTGTACCAACACAGCATGGTAACCTGTACCAACACAGCATGTTAACCTGTACCAACACAGCATGTTAACCTGTACCAACACAGCATGTTAACCTGTACCAACACCTGTGTACCAACACAGCATGGTACCAACCATGTTAACCTGTACCAACACAGCATGTTAACCTGTACCAACACAGCATGGTAACCTGTACCAACACAGCATGGTAACCTGTGATAGCATGGTAACCTGTACCAACACAGCAAACCTGTACCAACACAGCATGGTAACCTGTACCAACACAGCATGTTAACCTGTACCAACACAGCATGGTAACCTGTACCAACACAGCATGGTAACCTGTACCAACACAGCATGGTAACCTGTACCAACACAGCATGGTAACCTGTACCAACACAGCATGTTAACCTGTACCAACACAGCATGGTAACCTGTACCAACACAGCATGTTAACCTGTACCAACACAGCATGGTAACCTGTACCAACACAGCATGTTAACCTGTACCAACACAGCATGTTAACCTGTACCAACACAGCATGGTAACCTGTACCAACACAGCATGGTAACCTGTACCAACACAGCATGTTAACCTGTACCAACACAGCATGTTAACCTGTACCAACACAGCATGTTAACCTGTACCAACACAGCATGGTAACCTGTACCAACACAGCATGGTAACCTGTACCAACACAGCATGGTAACCTGTACCAACACAGCATGTTAACCTGTACCAACACAGCATGGTAACCTGTACCAACACAGCATGGTAACCTGTACCAACACAGCATGGTAACCTGTACCAACACAGCATGGTAACCTGTACCAACACAGCATGGTACCAACACAGCATGTTAACCTGTACCAACACAGCATGGTAACCTGTACCAACACAGCATGTTAACCTGTACCAACACAGCATGTTAACCTGTACCAACACAGCATGGTAACCTGTACCAACACAGCATGGTAACCTGTACCAACACAGCATGGTAACCTGTACCAACACAGCATGTTAACCTGTACCAACACAGCATGTTAACCTGTACCAACACAGCATGGTAACCTGTGGTAACCTGTACCAACACAGCATGGTAACCTGTACCAACACAGCATGGTAACCTGTACCAACACAGCATGGTAACCTGTACCAACACAGTGCCAGCATGTTAACCTGTGTTTCTGGTTGTCTTTCCTCGTGGTAACTCTCTAGATTAAGTTTCCTGCTCTGTAAAAAGGAGGAAGCCCTAACTGGCCAGGCAGTCATGTGCAGTGGATTCACTTCAGAGGACTGATGCTGTGAAAAGCCTCCTTAGCCTTCAGAGAGAGGAAGTGAGTGTGTCAGACACAGGAAGTGAGGTGGAGCCAGAGGAAACCCTCCTGTTTATTAGGGATCTGATCCCCACATACCGTAGCAACACGCCCAGCCTCCCTGCCTGCCTCCAGGCTAACAGCAGCACTGGGTTAGCTGTAAATCTGGAACGCTAGAGAGAGGGGAACAGATCCACTACTCCACAGAGGAGGGGAGGGGAGAGAGAGAGAATGGAAAGTATTTTGATTAAAGTGGTCCCTAGGATGTCTAGGCTCAGATGGTGAAGTAAGGGAAGGAGGGTGATCTATAAATACTATGGGAGAGGAGCATAGGAGAAGGAGGGGATTGAGGAGGGGAGAAGGGGAGTTAGGGAGGAGGGGAGGGGAGTTAGGGAGGAGAGGAGGAGGGGAGTTAGGGAGGAGGGGAGGAGGGGAGAAAGGGAGTTAGAGAGGAGGGGAGGAGGGGAGTTGGAGAGGAGGGGAGGGGAGTTAGAGAGGAGGGGAGACGTCTCCGGTAATAAAACACAGATGCTGTTGGGTCACTTTGCTGTCCAACCCTCTGTTCTGTTACACACCACTGTAAACAGACGACTTTATGAAACACACTGCTATCCCAACAATATACCAAACAGCAGCCAGTCACAGACCAGCCTGGTAGCACGGGTCATTCTGTCCAGATTTAAAGTAGATAACCGTAGGTAACCGCAGAAATGTTTCTCAGTCACAGTCTTGTGTGATCACCCTGTGAGGCAGCTGCTGTTGGAGTTCTGCACTGCGTGTGTAGACATCATGCTAAACAGCTGCCTGCTACAGCCCCAAAACAGAGCTCTGCAGAGCAGTGACACAACGTGAGCTAGTTCAAGTTTTAGTTTTTAGTTTTAAGATTTAGTTAAACAAACAGTGAAGAAGAGGGCAGACTTACTTTACCAGAAGGCACGTGGTCAGAAGGGAAACAAGGCCAGCTATTTCCAAACTCTTTCCCAATTCCTTGTTTTTTCCCCTCAGTGATTTGCCAGGAGCTGGGAGCCAGGGTGTGTGCGCTGCGGAGCTGGTAAAGGCTGTGATCAGACCAGGGAGACACAGCAGGGCTGGCTTAGTGGGGAAACAGTTGTCTGAACAACTGCATGATCTTCCAGAGAGCAGGGTCACAGACCAGACTCCCACACACAGACAGAGAGCAGCGGAGAGCTGAGGATGGTGATTTTCACAGGTCATAATTAGTAGCCCAGGGATTGTAGTCAGCAGAAAGAGAGGTCTGTGTTTGGCCTGTCATTATCAGCCTTCATGGCCCTTACCGGAGTCACAACACTGCACCGGACAGGGCCAATCAAAGCTAGACTACAACCACAACACAGGACCGGACAGGGCCAATCAGAGCTAGACTAAAACCACAACACAACACAGGACCGGACAGGGCCAATCAGAGCTAGACTAAAACCACAACACAGGACCGGACAGGGCCAATCAGAGCTAGACTCAGAGCTAGACTACAACCACAACACAACACAGGACCGGACAGGGCCAATCAGAGCTCGACTAAAACCACAACACAGGACCGGACAGGGCCAATCAGAGCTACACTACAACCACAACACAGGACCGGACAGGGCCAATCAGAGCTCGACTAAAACCACAACACAGGACCGGACAGGGCCAATCAGGGCCATACCGGAATCCGAGCACAGCACCGTACAGGTCGGTTTTACCAAAACCAAGGCCGTCTGTTTTTTTGCTACAATCGAGGAGTAAACACAAAGGTCTCTAAAGGTCTGGAAAGAATCAGCAGCTCCTTAGAACTAAAGGGTTGAAGGTCAGCTCTAACTCAGGAGCTGGTGACCTGTTTATTACCTCTGATGAAAGAGTCACTCCTATGGTTCTAGATCCTAACCTCGTGTCCGGTGTCGTCTGTAGCTGCTCTGCCCAACACACACTCACCCTCACCTGGTCTCTGGCCTGTGATAGCTACAGGGCTACTGTGTATTATTTGTTAGTGATGAAAATGGTTTGTGCTTGCTATTGAATCATTCTCAGAAACAAAGAGTAAATCTTAGAAGTAAACGATTTGAAATACTTTGTGGCGCTCAGACTCTGCCTGTGATTATGCTTGTAGCTTGATATCTCGTGTTCATGGAATATCTGAAAGCAACCTGCTATAATCAACCTTGTTCTTGTTGTGTATCAGCATTGTATGGTATTCTCTTTGAGTTTCAATACAAAGAGCATTGTAGAAACTTGAGATATTTTTCTGTAATGTTGCAGAGCAGTATGATAGAGGTGTGTCTGTACAGGATAGGGATGTGTCTTTACTGGTGAGGGGTGTGTTCTGGTGACTCACCGTGCATGTATGACCAGCTACTCTGTATGCCTCCTCACTGGACAGACATCACACACACACGCACACACACACATTGTACCTGTTCTCTGCATGCTGTCCACACACACACACACACACATTGTACCTGTTCTCTGCATGCTGTCCACACACACACACACACACACACACACACACATTGTACCTGTTCTCTGCATGCTGTCCACACACACACACACACACACACACATTGTACCTGTTCTCTGCATGCTGTCCACACACACACACACACACACACACATTGTACCTGTTCTCTGCATGCTGTCCACACACGCACACACACACATTGTACCTGTTCTCTGCATGCTGTCCACACACACACACACACAATACCTGTTCTCTGCATGCTGTCCACACACACACACACACACACATTGTACCTGTTCTCTGAATGATGTCTACACACGCACACACACACAATGAAACTGTTCTCTGCATGCTGTCTACACCCACACACACACACAGTACCTGTTATCTGCATGCTGTCCACACACACACACAGTACCTGTTCTACACAGTAGTAGTAGTACACAGTAGCCTGTCTTCCTGCACCTGAACACACACTGTCCTGTGTTAGTCAGCATAGTGTTAGCCTGTCCTCCTGCACCTGAACACACACTGTCCTGTGTTAGTCAGCGTAGTGTTAGCCTGTCTTCCTGCACCTGAACACACACTGTCCTGTATTAGTCAGCGTAGTGTTAGCCTGTCCTCCCCTGCACTGAACACACACTGTCCTGTGTTAGTCAGCATAGTGTTAGCCTGTCCTCCTGCACCTGAACACACACTGTCCTGTGTTAGTCAGCGTAGTGTTAGCCTGTCCTCCTGCACCTGAACACACACTGTCCTGTGTTAGTCAGCGTAGTGTTAGCCTGTCTTCCTGCACCTGAACACACACTGTCCTGTGTTAGTCAGCGTAGTGTTAGCCTGTCCTCCTGCACCTGAACACACACTGTCCTGTGTTAGTCAGCGTAGTGTTAGCCTGTCCTCCTGCACCTGAACACACACTGTCCTGTGTTAGTCAGCGTAGTGTTAGCCTGTCCTCCTGCACCTGAACACACACTGTCCTGTGTTAGTCAGCGTAGTGTTAGCCTGTCCTCCTGCACCTGAACACACACTGTCCTGTATTAGTCAGCGTAGTGTTAGCCTGTCCTCCTGCACCTGAACACACACTGTCCTGTGTTAGTCAGCGTAGTGTTAGCCTGTCCTCCTGCACCTGAACACACACTGCCCTGTGTTAGTCAGCATAGTGTTAGCCTGTCCTCCTGCACCTGAACACACACTGTCCTGTGTTAGTCAGCGTAGTGTTAGCCTGTCCTCCTGCACCTGAACACACACTGTCCTGTGTTAGTCAGCGTAGTGTTAGCCTGTCCTCCTGCACCTGAACACACACTGTCCTGTGTTAGTCAGCGTAGTGTTAGCCTGTCCTCCTGCACCTGAACACACACTGTCCTGTGTTAGTCAGCGTAGTGTTAGCCTGTCCTCCTGCACCTGAACACACACTGTCCTGTGTTATTCAGCATAGTGTTAGCCTGTCCTCCTGCACCTGAACACACACTGTCCTGTGTTAGTCAGCGTAGTGTTAGCCTGTCCTCCTGCACCTGAACACACACTGTCCTGTGTTAGTCAGCGTAGTGTTAGCCTGTCCTCCTGCACCTGAACACACACTGTCCTGTGTTAGTCAGCGTAGTGTTAGCCTGTCCTCCTGCACCTGAACACACACTGTCCTGTGTTAGTCAGCGTAGTGTTAGCCTGTCCTCCTGCACCTGAACACACACTGTCCTGTGTTAGTCAGCGTAGTGTTAGCCTGTCCTCCTGCACCTGAACACACACTGTCCTGTGTTAGTCAGCATAGTGTTAGCCTGTCCTCCTGCACCTGAACACACTGTCCTGTGTTAGTCAGCATAGTGTTAGCCTGTCCTCCTGCACCTGAACACACACTGTCCTGTGTTAGTCAGCGTAGTGTTAGCCTGTCCTCCTGCACTTGAACACACACTGTCCTGTGTTAGTCAGCATAGTGTTAGCCTGTCCTCCTGCACTTGAACACACACTGTCCTGTGTTAGTCAGCCATTAATAGCTGGGTGGTACGGTGTGTCTGGCTCGTGTTGGGGCTGTTTAGGCAAATAGCAGACAATATGACAACAGCACCAGCAGTACCCTGTGGTTATGGAGGGCAGTGTGGACGCACACACACACACACACACACACACACACACACACACACACACACACACACACACAGATCCAGATCGACACACACAATACACCCACCCATCATTATACCGCTCTACTAATATCTGTGTGTGTGTGTGTGTGTGTGTGTGTGTGTGTGTGTGTGTTCTCTCCATCAGGACAAGTATCCGACAGTGGTGTCTCTTCCTGGTGGCTGTAGGTCAGAGGTCATGAACATTCAGAACCCTCTCCTACCAGGGTAACTTTCGCTTTCATTGTGATAATGTGAAATAAAGAATGTGTAATTTCGTGGCAGTAAGGGGTCTTTCTCAGTCAGAGGAAATGGAACAGGAAGCTTTCTGTGACCTGCTGACCTCTGACCCTTGCTCCAGGTGCGCTCTGCTGATCTACTGGGAGGTTCAGGTGAGCGTCGAGGGCGTGGTCACACCTAAGCTGGACCTGCTGGTTAAAATGCCTAAAGAAGGTGAGTCCTACCTGTCTGTCAAACTGTCCAACACAACGGGTGGGGTCTCACCTGGTGGGGTATTACCTGGTGGGGTAGGGGAGTACAGGAGACAGGGTGGGGTATAACCTGGTGGGGTAGGGGAGTACAGGAGGCAGGGTGCGGTATTACATAGTAGCTTTCAGGCTATTGATCTCCCATTGAACAGTGTGTGATGTGTTGGTCAGCTCTCCCATGAACAGTGTGTGATGTGTTGGTCAGCTCTCCCATGAACAGTGTGTGATGTGTTGGTCAGCTCTCCCATGAACAGTGTGTGATGTGTTGGTCAGCTCTCCCATGAACAGTGTGTGATGTGTTGGTCAGCTCTCCCATGAACAGTGTGTGTGATGTGTTGGTCAGCTCTCCCATGAACAGTGTGTGATGTGTTGGTCAGCTCTCCATTGAGTGTGTGATGGTGTTGGTCAGTGTGTGTGATGTGTTGGTCAGCTCTCCATTGAACAGTGTGTGATGTCAGCTCTCCATTGAACAGTGTGTGATGTGTTGGTCAGCTCTCCATTGAACAGTGTGTGATGTGTTGGTCAGCTCTCCATTGAACAGTGTGTGATGTGTTGGTCAGCTCTCCATTGAACAGTGTGTGATGTGTTGGTCAGCTCTCCCATGAACAGTGTGTGATGTGTTGGTCAGCTCTCCATTGAACAGTGTGTGATGTGTTGGTCAGCTCTCCATTGAACAGTGTGTGATGTGTTGGTCAGCTCTCCATTGAACAGTGTGTGATGTGTTGGTCAGCTCTCCATTGAACAGTGTGTGATGTGTTGGTCAGCTCTCCATTGAACAGTGTGTGATGTGTTGGTCAGCTCTCCAGATGGACAGGAACGGCAGCATGGAGAAGGCTCCGCAGTCCTTCCACAGTCTGCTGAGGACTCTGGGGGTCGAGGCCTCAATCGAGAGCATCATCCTGGCTGTGTGTTAGCGGCGCCAGAGGGTTAACCCTGCAACCCTCAGACACCCTCAGGTGGTGCTTGGGGGAGGGGTAGTCTGTGCCAAATGTAAGTTTCGATACCTGAACAAATTATAAATGTTTTGGTTTATTTCAATAGCATTTTAAAGCTGAAAGTCATGATACTTAATGTGAAATGTAATGAGTTCCCATAGCCATGCGTCAAGCTGCAGGCTATCTCTAAGCTGTGCTGGACGCCTATCTAAGATGCAGGCTATCTCTAAGCTACTGTGGACGTCTATCTAAGCTGCAGGCTATCGATCTCTCACTGTCTGTTCCAACTGATCTTTGTGAAATGAACAAAGTGAACGCAGTTTGCTTGTCAGGGCTGTAAAATAAAACATGTTTCAACGCATAAAAAAAAGGCTTTTCTGTTTGAAATTATTTTTATTCAATATAAACACCTTCTTACTATCGCTCCTTTAGAAATATGTTAATGCCACCTGTACAAGTAATTTAGTCACATGTTTACATCATAGTCATTAGTCAAGATCTAGAAAAATAAATAATTTAAATACAAAATGCAAGACAGCAATGTGTCAAAAAATTGTATTCTGAAAGTATGTCATATCTATATACACACAGGTATTAAGCATTATACATCTTAGGCATCACAGTGCTTGTGATCTTCGAGTGTTGTCATTCCATTCTTACACAAATTATTATTATTATTCAGAGGAGCTCTTTGCTCTGCTTCTTCCAACATGCTGGCCAGTCCCTCATCCTGGCCTTAGGACCTTTAGTCTAACAGCCAATCAGAAGAGAAGTGGCACCAGTGGACATCCTTGCTGTATGGGCCAGAGAAGGGGCACATGCACACCACAGCCACGCAGTGGACTCAATGGAAACGCGACATTGGGCTACTTTTCTATTAGCTTTTTGATCTCAAAGAGGGTTCACTTATTCTTAATGGGAAAACAGGCTTGTCACAGTTAATTTCCTAGTGGGTGTTAAGTGTTGTTTCTGTCACACTTTCTTCTAGTGTGTGGGTAGGGATCTTCTATAGACTGTGTGTGTGGGTAGGGGTATCTATAGACTGTGTAGGGTTAGACTAGACAGTGTGGGTAGGGTTAGGGGTATCTTCAATAGACAGTGTGTGGGTAGGGTTAGGGTATTTCTATAGACAGTGTGTGGGAAGGGTTAGGGGTATCTTCTATAGACTGTGTGGGTAGGGTTAGGGGTATTTCTATAGACAGTGTGTGGGTAGGTTTAGGGGAATGTTCTATAGGACTGTGTGGGTAGGGTTAGAGGTATCTTCTATAGACAGTGTGTGGGTAGGTTTAGGGGAATGTTCTATAGACTGTGTGGGTAGGGTT
>JAPMUY010002928.1:5000-25000 GCA_026901105.3 Galaxias olidus
TATAGGTGGTGTGTGTGTTATTTACCCTGCCTCCTCTCTTTCTCCCCCTCTCTCTCCCTCTCCCCCTCTCTCTCTCTCCCCCTCTCTCTCTCTCCTCTAGGTCCTGTCTGGGGAGGAGGCCGACATCTCGTCATCCATGCTGAGCGCTGAGGACATGGACACACCTCCAGAGGAGCTGGTCTACTCCATCGAGTCGCTGGCCAATGGGATGGTGGCACTGAAGGAGTCTCCCGAGGAGAGCGTCCAGAACTTCACCCAGGCCCAGATCAACAACGGGGAGGTCGTCTTCCTCCACGAAGGTAAGGTCGGCGAGGCAATGACCTCTGAACTACGGCTGTTGGCTGGAGCCAGAGAGAGGATAGGAGGGTGTTCCGTCATGTAGTAGGGGTGGTGTTGTGTGTGTGTGTGTGTGTGTGTGTACCAGACGTGTGCTCCGCCCCCTTGTGTCTGCAGGCCAGGAGTCGGGGGGGTTCAGCTTCACCGTGCAGGACGGGGAACACACCTCGCCCCTCTATCAGTTTGTAGTGACCGCCAGGCCCATCACCATCACCATGGAAACGCAGGAGGAGCTGGTGGTGTTCCCAGGTGAGTGACACACATGGAGTGAGAGTGAAAACATGGAGACAAAATGGAGGTCTGTCTTAGTGCTCGTAATCTCCAGCGCTCCATGGTGGATGGATAATATTATTATTATTATTATTATTATTATTATTATTATTATAATTATTCATAATGATAATAATAATCATAATAATAATAATAATAATAATATTAATAATAATCCATTGCATATAGCGCTTTTATCGAGACCGAAAGTGCTTGATGCGGTGACCTCATCAGCTGTAAAGAAGTAGTGCTCACCTATATTCATAATAATAATAATAATAATAATAATACCTGTAAAGATATAGAGCTGACCTATATTAATAATAATAATAATAATAATAATAATAATACCTGTAAAGATATAGAGCTGACTTATATTCATAATAATATTAATAATAATAATAATACCTGTAAAGATATAGAGCTGACCTATATTCTCACTGTGGGACCTTCTGGAACAATCTGTCTCCTGAAAGCCTCTAGTGCCCTCTGCTGGTCATAGATTCATATCCGTGTGATCTTTGACAGTCTGAAAAGACAACCATGTTAATGTGTATTATACGGAATTTTTTAAACCTTTTCAGAGGTAAACTAGATATTTATATGAATGCTTAGTTATCTATTTAATCCCGTGTGGAAGAGCAACTTTTAGATCATATCAAAGTTGCGTAGTATACAGTATCTCTTTAAAACTCATGCCACTACTAGATACATGAGTGGACTCTACATTGATCAGAACTCACAGGACATCATTTCCTGCTTCCCAGGAACGAGACAGCCTATCAGCAGTGCCAATCTGGGAGCAGTGACCAATGAGGATGGAGATGAGATCAGCTACCTGTTGGACCGGCCTCCTCGTTTTGGCAGACTCATCCTATCTAAAGACAGGAGCCACTTTGAAGAGATTGACCGCTTCACTCAGACGGAGGTACAGACGCTTTGTAAAAACACTAGGCAGCTTTTTCTCTGGATTCAAGACTCAACATTAACCTTGAATAAAGATGAACTTTGTTGTCCCACAAAGTGTAAAATGTGGCTTTCACCCATGCTGCAGCCTTAAACAACAAACATTCCACATACAAAACACATACACAGCTGTTAGTAAAAAGAAACATAAGGTGTTCCTGAAAGCACGTATAGATGCAGAAAAACAACACATCAATAAAAGCTAAAGATCTGCACAAAACCCTAATCTGAAGCTATTTGAACTCTCTCTCTCCCTCTAGCGGCTGTCTGGCTCTGTTAAACTGTGTTCTCTCTCTCTCTCTCTCTCTAGCTGCAGTCTGTCTCTGTGTTAAACTGTGCTGTCTCAATTCAATTCAATTAAAATGAGCTTTATTGGCATGGTAAAATATACATTTACATTGCCAAAGCATAACAACACATATGACAGATATGATAAAAACAAAGTAACAATATTATGTCATAAAACAATTTCACACACACTTTTTTATCCAAGATATATATATATGTATATATATATATATATATATATATATATATATATATATATATATATATATATATATACAGTGCTATGAAAAAGTATTTGCCCCCTTACAGATACTTATTGTTTTTGCACATTTGTCACACTGAAATGTTTCAGATTATCAAACAAATTTTAATATCGGACAAAGATAACCTGAGTAAATACAAAAAGCTGTTTTTAAATGATGATTTCAGTTATTAAGGGAAAAAAGCTATCCAAACCAACCTGGCCCTATGTGAAAAAGTAATTGCCCCCCCTTGTTAAATCATGAATTAACAGTGATTAACCTTTTTTTGGAAAGCTGAGTTCAATTTCACTAGCCACACCCAGGCCTGATTACTGCCAGAACTGTAGAATCAAGAAATCACTTAAATAGAACCTGTCTGACAACATGAAGTAGGCTAAAAGATCTCAAAAAGCAACACATCATGCCCCGATCTGAAGAAATTCAAGAACAGATGAGAAACAAAGTCATTGACATCTATCAGTCTGGAAAGGGTTACAAAGCCATTTCTAAGGCTTTGGGACTCCAGCGAACCACAGTGAGAGCCATTATCCACAAATGGAGAAAACATGGAACAGTGGTGAACCTTCCTAGGAGTGGCCGGCCTACCAAAATTACTCCAAGAGCGCATCGACGACTCATCCAGGAGGTCACAGAAGAACCCAGAACAACATCTAAAGCACCACAGGCCTCACTTGCCTCAGTTAAGGTCAGTGTTCATGATTCAACAATAAGAAAGAGACTGGGCAAACATGGTATCCATGGGAGAGTTCCAAGGTGAAAACCACTGCTGACCTAAAAGAACTCAAATGCCCGTCTCACATTTGCCAAAAAACATCTCGATGATCCCCAAGACTTGGGAAAATATTCTGTGGACTGACGAGACAAAGAGTGGAACTTTTTGGAAGGTGTGCGTCCCGTACCATCTGGCGTAAAACTAACACAGCATTTCAGAAAATGAACATCATACCAATAGTCAAGCATGATGGTGGTAGTGTGATGGTCTGGGGCTGCTTTGCTGCTTCAGAACCTGGGCAACTTGCCGTAATTGATGGAACCATGAATTCTGCTCTCTACCAGATTATCCTGAAGGAGAATGTCCGGCCATCAGTTCGTGACCTTAAACTCAAGCGCACTTGGGTTATGCAGCAGGACAATGATCCGAAGCACACCAGCAAGTCCACCTCTGAATGGTTCAAAAAAAACAAAATAAAGGTTTTGGAGTGGCCTAGTCAAAGTCCGGACTTAAATCCGATTGAGGTGCTGTGGCATGACCTTAAACAGGCCGTTCATGCTCGAAAACCCTCCAATGTGGCTGAATTAAAACAATTCTGCAAAGAAGAGTGGGCCAAAATTCCTCCACAGCGATGTGAAAGACTCATTGCCAGTTATCACAAACGCTTGATTGCAGTTGTTGCCGCCAAGGGTGGCACAACCAGTTATTAGGTTTAGGGGGCAATTACTTTTTCACATAGGGCCAGGTTAGTTGGATAGCTTTTTTTCCCTTAAGAAATTAAATCATCATTTAAAAACTGCATTTTGTATTCCCTCAGGTTGTCTTTGTCTGATATAAATATTTGTTTGATGATCTGAAAAATGTAAGTGTGACAAAAAAGCAAAAGATATCTGTAAGGGGGCCAATACTTTTTCACAGCACTGTATATACATACATGTACATATACATACACATATACACATGCTGCTGTCTGTCTCTCTGTGTTAAACTGTGCTGTCTCTCTCTCTAGCTGCTGTCTGTCTCTCTGTGTTAAACTGAGTCTCTCTCTCTAGCTGCTGTCTGTCTCTCTGTGTTAAACATTTCTGTCTCTCTCTAGCTGCTGTCTGTCTGTCTTAAACTGTGTCTCTCTCTAGCTGCTGTCTGTCTCTCTGTGTTAAACTGTGCTGTCTCTCTCTAGCTGCTGTCTCTCTGTGTTAAACTTTGCTGTCTCTCTCTAGCTGCTGTCTGTCTCTCTGTGTTAAACTGTGCTGTCTCTCTCTAGCTGCTGTCTCTCTGTGTTAAACTTTGCTGTCTCTCTCTCTAGCTGCTGTCTGTCTCTCTGTGTTAAACTGTGCTGTGTCTCTCTAGCTGCAGTCTCTCTGTGTTAAACTTTGCTGTCTCTCTAGCTGCTGTCTGTCTCTGTGTTAACCGTTGCTGTCTCTCTCTCTAGCTGCAGTCCGGCTCTGTGTTCTATGAGCACCAGATGCCAGAGGATCCTTTCTGGGTGGTTCGGGACTCCATGGAGCTGCTCCTGTCCTCTCCTCCGGCCCCGACCGTGCACCACATCCTGCCTGTCACCGTGTCCTTCTACGCCGCCGACCGCAACGTCACCTCACAGCTCTGGAGGAACAAAGGTTTGCACACTGGGGTTTTGTTTTGGATAACATAATCCAATAAATAGACTTTGTGTACTTTCGTACCTCAATCTATGCGTTTTTCATCTCTTTGTTTTTATCAATGTTTTATCAAAATACATTTTTTGATTATTGAATGAAATGTACTAATATTTGAAAAGTTCAAACAACATTTTTACTTCAGGTATCTTTTAATCTAAAATGCCAACCGTGTATGATTGTGACATGAGATTAAAGTGTATTGTGCTTTGTGATCCTGTTTGCTAATGTGTAGCAAGAGATGGTGCAGGGTCAGAGGTTAAACTATATGGTTCTACGTAATCCTGTAGTGTTGGAGATGGTGCAGGGTCAGAGGTTAAACTATATGGTTCTACGTAATCCTGTAGTGTTGGAGATGGTGCCAGGTCAGAGGTTAAACTATAGGTCCTTTGTAACCCTGCAGGGCTTGAGATGGTGCAGGGTCAGAGCCAGGTGATGGACAGCTCCGTCCTGGACGCCTCTAACCTGCTGGCCAGCCTTCCGGAGCCCCAGAGGGGGCATGCTGAGGTGGTGTACGAGCTGAAGACCTTCCCCCTGCACGGCCGGGTCAGTCTGGAGGGGCAGGACCTCCCACGGGCCGCGCCCTCTTTTACCCAGGACCAGCTGGACCGGGGCCAGGTGGAGTATCTCCATGACGACTCGGGGGCTCCCTCCGACGGCTTCTCCTTCAGCGTGCGGCTGGGTTCCCCGGACGGGACCGTGCCCCCGTCGGCCCGCTCTGTGGTTCTGGAGGAGGTGTTCCACGTGGCGGTGCGGCGCCGAGACTCGGACCCCCCGGAGCCGGTCCGTATGGATGTTCTGCTGGAGGTCCTGCAGGGCTCCATGGCGGTTCTGACCCAGAAACACCTGAACACTCGGGACCCGGACAGCCCGCCGGACGAGGTCCGCTACACCGTCACCAAACCCCCCGGCAACGGCCGGCTGGTCAACGCCCTCACCATGGAAACGGTTGCCGACTTCACCCAGGAGGACGTTAACGAGGGGCACGTGGGCTTTGTCAGCGACGGTCTCCTTGCCAACGGTTTCCTGGAGTTCACTGTGTCGGACGGGAAGCACAGCACCGGCCCCCAGACTCTGGACCTCCTGGTCCTGGCCCGGACCCTGGTGCTGACCCAGGCCCCGGAGATCAGGGTGAGACAGGGGGACGACGAGACCCTGGTGACCGAGGCCATGCTCCACGCCTCCACGGGGGGTCCCTTGGAGGAGGACGTCCTGTACAAGATCACCAACTCTCCCAAATACGCCGCCGTCATGGTGGACCGCCAGCCCACCTCCGCCTTCACCCAGACCCAGATCAGAGAGGGCCGGGTCAGTGTGCGCTTCGTCAAGTCCACCTCGCCAAGGGATACGGTGGCCTTTGTGGCCCGGAGCCGCGCCGCCAACGTGTCCTCGACCCTCAACGTGACGGTCACGCCCCTGGCCCGTATCGCCGTGGCGCCCCTCCTCCCGCGGGGCGCCCTGGTCCTGCTGGACAGGAAGCTGCTGGACGCCTCGGCCCTGGCAAACCGGACGCGCTCCACTCCCATGTACAGCGTTACCCAGCAGCCCCGGGGCGCGCGCTTCGTCAGGAAGGGTGGTCCGGGGGAGGGGCAGCCCGTGGACACCTTCAGTCAGAATGATCTGGACGAAGGCCGCGTGGCTCTGGAGGTCCTGAGCTCCACCAGGGGCTCGCCTGAGAGGCTGGCCCAAGACGAGGCTCGTCTGCTGCTGAAGGCTCACGGAGTCCCCCCCGCCGAGTGTGTGCTGTCCTTCCAGACCGGCCCTTACAATGCCTCCACCCTCTACCCCGCCACCCTCCTCAGAGTGCCCTCCTCCCAGCCCCAGCACCCTGCCTCTCGCCCGGGCACCCCACCCAGTCCCGGCTGGCCCGCTGGCCCCACTTCCTCCTCCTCGGAGACCGACAGGAAGCTGATGGCGTCTCGTAGGAACACGTTGTGGTCCATCCTGATCCCCATCTTGCTCATACTCCTGCTGCTCCTCCTGGCGGCCATCTTAGCCTACTACCTGGTCCGAAAGAACAAGACGGGCAAGCACGACGTTCAGACGGCCGGCGCCGCCGCGGCCAAACCCAAGAACGGTGTGGCCGCCAGCCAGGAGACCTTCCGGAAGACGGACCCGGCCAACAGCATCCCCATGTCCGACATGCAGGCCAAAGGAGAAGACCCGGAGCTGCTGCAGCACTGCCGGAACCCAGCACTGAAGAAGAACCAGTACTGGGTTTAGGAGGTTCTCCAGAGAACCCCCTGAGGAAGAACCAGTACTGGGTTTAGGAGGTTCTCCAGAGAACCCCCTGAAGAAGAACCAGTACTGGGTTTAGGAGGTTCTCCAGAGAACCCCCTGAAGAAGAACCAGTAATGGGTTTAGGAGGTTCTCCAGAGAACCCCCTGAAGAAGAACCAGTACTGGGTTTTTAGGAGGTTCTCCAGAGAAACCCCTGAAGAAGAACCAGCACTGGGTTAAGTGCTCAAACCCCCTGAGGAACAACCAGAACTGGGTTTACGATGTTCTCCAATAGCCCCCCCCCCCACCCCCCCCCCCACCCCGACACCCCTGTACACAGTTAACTAGGTCCAAATGTCCAGATTACATCAGCTATTGACTTTTCAAATAAATGTATTGTATGCCAAGTTTCTGACACACTGAAGAAGCCGATTGGCACAGGCTGGTGTTCCCTGGTGTCTTCAGCTCGGTCTATTTATTATACCAAACCTGCTGGACATTTCATCTCTGTATGTTTTTCAAAGGGCACCAATGAGGACATGAACATGTATTGTGTTTGCAAAAGTAAAAAAAAAGTGTTTTGTGTGTATGCACTCCTATAATGTATTGTATAAGCAGATATGATAGATCAATGTTGGTCAAGTTATATCTTAGTTATATCAAGTCATTTGAATAGTAGTTTTGTTTTTTGTTTGTAGGCCTAAAGTTATACTCTTGGAATTGACTTTAAAGTCGTTAAAGACCCTGGTCCCTGCGAAGCGCTTACAGATGATGTCATCTCCCAGAGACTAATGTGTAACAAGCACCATCTTAACTCGAGAGCTGAACGCTGTTAGATAGCTAGACTTAGTTATTCTCCTATAATGTTTTGCCTTTTCTTTCTTTCTTTCACTTTTGATTCTTGTCTATTTTAGTTGTTTAAAAAATAACTTGTTTCAGGATTCAATGGAACGTGTATGCATATCGTTCAAAATACAAGTAACCTCGTGTAAATGTGTGTGGAGCCTCATGATCAGATACTGTACATACTGCAGCATATTACTGACAGAATGTGAGATTGGATTAGGCCAAAAATATTCCCTGATGTTTGAAGAGCATTCTGCTTAATGGTCACTAGATGCCTTTCACTAGTGCTAGTGATAGGGCTGGAGTGGACTATCAAACCACACAGCCAATACCTTCTGGATCATAGCCTTCATCCTGCATCTTGATTGGCTAAGCAGGCAGGGACGAGGTCATTAGGATCCATAGAGGCTCACGCTGTGGTTAACATCCATGAACCCAAACTGGACCCGGGGGTGAAACAGCTGGAGGTCCAGTGGACCAGGGGGTGAAACAGCTGGAGGTCCACTGGACCCGGGGGTGAAACAGCTTGAGGTCCACTCCACTGTCTGGAGGACGAAGACATAGTTATGAGGACAGATGTCTCTAGCACTTATTAAAAAAACAAAAAGGCCTTAGTTTGATTTCCTTGTTGTTGCGTTGTGCATTCCATATTATACCCAGCCGTTACGCTCTGTGATTAAGGAGGTCAATGTGTTTCTCTAAAGATAGCATCGTGACATGGTACTAGTTTTACTAAACGAAAGCCTCTGCTTTGGCTGATCAGCCATAGGTCAACGAGTAACGACCAGGTGTTTTAAAAGTGTGTAGTAAATGACCTTTGAACTGCATAGACTGATGTATGAAACAGACATCTAGCTTACACACCCTGACAGATGTCCTCTCCTGGTGTCCTCCATTTTGTCTCTGTGTTCTTCTGTTCCTCTCCCAGTCCACTATGTGTCCATCTGAAGGGCCACAGTGAAAGGATCTGTATACAGTGTTAAAAAGACAAGCTATGCCTCCCGTCCCTCTCCCACTCCACCATGTGTCTATCTGCAGGGCTATGCCTCCCGTCCCTCTCCCACTCCACTATGTGTCTATCTGCAGGGCTATGCCTCCCGTCCCTCTCCCACTCCACTATGTGTCTATCTGCAGGGCCACAGTGAAAGGATCTCTATACAGTGTTACAAAGACAAGCTAGGAAAGGATGTATGTTGTTGCTAAAGCTCAGGACATTGTAGGATTTGTATTAATTTAGATCAGAATTTTAAGTAAGTTAGTACCGATGTAATTTCTCTATATAATTCTGCATATATATATTATCCCATATTTCCTATGTGTAAATACAGTCTTGCTTTATTTTTGTATCTTTAAAAAAATAACTTTGCTATCTATTTTGGGTCTTGTAAATGTAAATTACATGTCATTGTTTTTTCTAAACGGCGACCTGTCCAGGGCCAACAGCGACCTGTCCCTCCCTGCTGTTCTCTCTGTTTCATCTTTCATCCTTTTCCTACCTTTCCTTTCTCTCTCTCTCTCTCTCTCTCTCTCTCTCTCTCTCTCTCTTTGTCTCTCTCTCTCTTTGTCTCTCTCTCTCTCTCTCTCTCTGTCTGTCATTGGTTGACAATTTTCCAAATTTGTGATATTTATTTAATTCTTCCTTATCTGTTTACATATTTTGATTTGTCAAAGTGTTTATGTCTACAATGTAACCCAAACAAGTGCCTTCCATTAGAACCTAAAGACCACCAGCGTCACCAGGACAGCTTGACCTACGAACTCTGACCTTGTTCTTTAATTGGCAATAAAATTATCCAGTCAAACCAAGCTTCTGGTTAACTTGATGTTTTCTTGACTATCGTCAATGTTGAGCATAGATACATTTTTTATACTCTCACAGAAGTTAGAATTACTATAACTAAATGTGTACAGCATGTAGTTAATCCCGCTTGAAACCTAATGTTGTTTTAGTCATTATGTCATCAAATTTCTCAATGGGTTACATTTACAAACATAGCCGCCAGGTGGCGTCAGGGTGCTAGTGAGAAATCCGAGACGTGTGTGCTGTCATTCCTCGGCATTTAACAAGCCTCTCTCTCTCCATCCGTCACTCTTTCCTATGCGCGGTCTTTATACCTTCCCTGCTGGGTTTTTTGGGGGTTTTTTTTTTACATTTTCCTGCTCGTCAAACTTCTGTCTCCATGTTGCGGTTATTACAGTCTGCATAATTATGTGAGGTCTAACCTTAATAAAATACTGTTTAACATTACCATTGTTTTAAGAGTATAGTCTTAAGTAATTACGTTGCCGTCCTATTTGTATAACCTCTTTGTATTCCCTCCCATTCTTCATACTTAACTCGGGAAACTTTTTCATTTTTCGTTATGCTACATTCCTGCTTTTCAGTCTGGTCCTACAGAGTGTAGATGAAAACCTCTGATTCTGAATCAGGAAAGAGACTTTCCCCATCTCATGTAGGATCCGCAGTGTGTAGCCTACCGACGAAGTCCCGCCTCTTTTTAGCACAAACGTTCAAACGAAAGGTTTTAAGCTTGATTGGGTTTTTTTCTTTGTAGAATTTATAAAGAATGTAAAGCCTTAAATGATCCAACAGATCGAGAAACTGATTATCATTTTAAGTTTACTGCTCGGAGTGGACAGAACACACCAAGAACAAATCTGTGTACATGCCACAGCTCTTCTGAAAAGTAACTACAAGAGATATAACTACATAGCTAACTATATAGCTAGCTATATCCAGAAGTTGAGGAGGTAGGGGGTTAACTGCCTCCAGAAAATATAAAATTAAATCATAATCATTCCTTTTTTTTTACTTTTTTTGACATGAAAGTTTGGATGGACTACAGGAAAGTATAGACTATAGACGAAAATATGATCTCCATACCCTCAGCACACTGCTCCATAACTATCCAATCAAAATTAGTCTGGATAATCTTACCACACCTCTGTTTTGTAATCATTTGTTGATGCTAATGCACAATATGTTCTGCCTACTATGTTATTGGAAATGTACACGGTCAAAGTTGGCCAATATTGTTTGTTCATGTACACATTCACATGTTTACATGTTCACACACACACACACACACACACACACACACACACACACACACACACATCCACACACACAACTGTGGACAGCTATACACTACACATTCATATGTTCACACACACACACAAACAAACAGCTGTGGACAGCTAAACACTACACATTCACACACAGAGAGATGTGGACAGCTGGTTAGAGCGCTCAGACAGAGAGTAATTGATAACCCAATGGTCTTGTGTTATGAAGCAGCAGCATCAGCTGTCCTGTGAGGGGCCGCAACACAAACAGTGCTTCTCACGTACAAGCATGTGTTAGTGACGTGCAGAAATGAACGAACGATTCTTTTTGAACTAATATTTTTTGTAATCGAATCGAACTATTATGTCCAATGCACTTATACTGACTCATTAAACATGGACGATTTCGTGCTAAACAATCAGTCACTGCTTTCAAATAGTTTGAAATATTTAGATTAATTTACATGAACTGACTCGAATGAATCGGCTCATTCAAAAGAGTCGAAATGCACATCACTAGCATGTGTTCAACAGAGTCTAAGGTGTCATATCCTCCTGCACATGCATAAAACTCACAATACATATCCTTTGAGAAAGCCACAATGAGAGAGAAAGAAGATCTATCATTTTTTGGTGTATTTTATTGCGTTGTATTTAATTGAGAAACCAGCCGATAGCACAGACGTTCCCTAGACTAGGCTATCATTTCCATTGTGATCAGGACAAACGCATGAAGCTCTTTATCCTTTAGAAACCAGCAGCATTCCTATCATAACCAATCATCTCTACCATGCAATTACAGCTCACACACACTTTGGTCACACACACTTTGGTCATACACACACACACACACACACACACACACACTGTTCGCTACACACCACTCACAAACACAACACTTATATACACCCCCCTCGCACACACTCCGTTCACACACCCCTCACACACACTCCACTCACACACTCTGCTCGCAAACACTCTGCTCACACACACTCCGCTCACACACACATTGATCATACATACTCCCCTCACACACTCTCTGCTCATACACTCACACAGGCTGAAGCAATGGAGTCACAGGCTGTGTAAAAGCGTTGCCCTGGTGATATCAGTGTCTTCCTGTGCCCTGAGACAGGACAGAGTTATTATGGGGTGTAGATACTGTCTCGGCCCCAGCAGCACTAGCTGTGGGACACTGCATGGTTACACCCACTGGCTGGTAAACAGTTCTACTGGGAAGTTATATTGTTTGTCTGTGTGTGCGCGTCTTTGTGTGTTGTGTGTGTGAGCGCGCATGTGTGTGTGTGTGTGTGTTGTGTGTGTATCGTGTATGTGTCTGTGTGTGTGTAAATGTGCTTGCGAATGTGTGTGTGCATGTGAGTATGCGCATTTGTGTGAGTAGTGTGTGTGTGTGTAGTGTGTGTGTGTGTGTGTGTGTGTGTGTGTGTGTGTGTGTGTGTGTGTTTCCGTGCATGCGTAAGGGCTGGTCTTAACTACATAACCAGAGACAGCCAAGGAAAACCCAGTGCAGTCCCCCGCCCTCCTCAACCTCTAACCTCAAACTTCCCCATCTCTGGTTGTTGTAGTCTTTAGTTGTTGCAGTCCTTAGCTCTGAGCCATGCTGTAGCTCTTGGTATTGTAGTCTATTGTTCTGGTTATTGAGATAAATGTCCATCATGGCGCTTGAGGGGTAAAAAGGGATGAAGAGGCACACAGTCAGAACATGAGGAGAGTTCACTTGGTTTCGTGCAGTGGAATAAATAGCTAAGACTAAAAACTGCATCTCCATCTCAAAGTCACTGGTGAATACAAGACTACCAGCAGGGGAGCCAGAGAGCTCCTTCCACCATATCAGTTTAGTCTTTCAGCAAACAGACTGATAGGGAGAAATGTCAAACTTTCAGCGGGTTAAGTGGTGATTGTTTCCTCTCCTTACTGTGAGAGGAGACCAGAGCCACAACAACTGATCTCAGTGCTGCTAAATGCACTGGTCTGGGTGGTAATGATCTTTATTACTGATCTCAGTGCTGCTAAATGCACTGGTCTGGATGGTAATGATCTTTAGAACTGATCTCAGTGCTGCTAAATGCACTGGTCTGAATGGTAATGGTCTTTAGAACTGATCTCAGTGCTGCTAAATGCACTGGTCTGGATGGTAATGGTCTTTAGAACTGATCTCAGTGCTGTGAAACAGTACTGGAGACGAGAGCCGTTGCCATAGCTTCCCCACCTGAAACAAAGGCAAAGTGGATTTCTTATCTTTACCTCCTTGCTCAGTATTTAGCAGCTGACATTTACTCAGTGATTCATATCATCAGATAGAGTTATCTTGCAGAGCAGCCTTGATTCCTCAGCGCTGGGTCCAGCAGTCTCCTGCTCCAGGTCTCACCCACAGAGCAAACTGGATAAAGAGAGAAGAATGTTGTTTTCTTCTGACTAAAGCACAAATACATTTACAGGAAATCCAACTAAAGTCAGCACTCAACCTATCTTACATGGAAGCTAATGGTATGCAAGAAAAATAAATCCATAAGCAGTAATTACTTGCCTGACTGAAATATGACCTAATCATAAATCAAATTTAATTGTAATATAAGCTCCTAAATATATTTTCACTAGCTGTTAAAAAAAAAAAAAACTTTCAGTTTAAAAAGCGTTGATTGATCATGTTTTTTTTATATTGCTGCTTTTGTTTGATATTAAAGAGCGAAATAAGATTTTACCTTATATGGTAAAGGGTAGATCATAGTAAACAATCAATATTTTAATATCAATTCAGTAAATAATCTAGATACACAGAGAGTGACCGATCTGAGTAATACAATTAGTGATATAATTTCAGGGAGATGCTGCAGCATTTCCTCATTCTGGAATGTTGTTTACGAGGATTCCGGTGGCGTTCTCAGAATGCGTCCTCTGTGTTCTGAGCTCTGTGGAAGCGACTGTCCTGTCTCCAAGGGGAACTTCAAAATCTTGGCTTCTGATCCCAGAGGGACTGCTATGGAGGACGGACGTGTCTCCGTAGTGATTGAACCAAGTCCTTTGTACTTAACTGTAAAAGTGGATTGAGCTCTTGGGTGGATTTAGGGGGGCCGACTAGCAAAGGATGGCTAAAGAGCTGCCAACATGAACTTGTGGTAGTTGTTTGACATTGTGACATCATGTTTCAAATTGTTTTTGTAATGTCAATATGCTGATTTTAAGCTTAAATTAAAACCATAGACCTTGAATTAAAGGTCCTGGGGGAAACACAGCTCATTGCTTTAGCTTTGTGGTGGGAAATACCTAGAAATACCATTCCACAACCCTAGGGGGCGATACCCTCCTCTCTCTGCCACTATTTGGGCTAAACTGTCTCAATAAGTTAGCGGTTAAAAAAACAAACATAAATAATTTACTATTACTTCTGACTGAGCTAAAAGCATGCGTTAATTAATTATTAAGTGATCTTTTCCTGGTTAAATAAAGGTTTAATTTATTATGGAAAACGTAAACGTTTACAGTTATCAGAGCACTTATCAGACGACCAGCCTACGCTCTCTCCTCTGTGCATTCCACTGGTGCAGTCATCTGCTCAGCTCGTCAGAGAGTCGGCTGGCAGGCGTACGGGAAGCACTTATTTCCACATGTTTTCGGTTTTTGTTTTTTTTATCTTAGCAGGATATCATAAGCATGTGAGGGGTGAGGATTCTGATGTCTTGCGTGGTTAGACATCTTGCTACAGCCTCCTTTTATACATTTATTCCATGATATTTTTAGAAAAGCAGTGGTCATTAAACGAGAAACTAATGGGGGGGGTTATGTGGGCACCGGCCTAGATGGAGTTCTGGTACCGCCCTTGCTTCGAATCCAATAGCATTGTACACCTTCACTTTAACATTATCCTGATAACTATGGGGAGCCTTTTCATGGGCGTCTGATCTCTCATCAAGCCAGCCTCACCCTCCGGCTGTGGAACATTTTTAGGATGTGACAACAGTGTTTAATCTGCTAGAACCATTGGCTTTACATTATATTTTGGCAGTCCTTCTATAAGACTGGAGTTCCGTCAAGGGACCTGTGTTTCTCACTGAAGTTGCTATATATCACAGAACTACATATTAAGACTTTTAAAAAGTCGCTCTGCTTGAGAAGATTTCAGATCTAATTGGTCTAGATCGGTAGTGTGTGCTGTGCTTTGAGACACATTGTAAGAGTCAAACATTATTTATACAGTCTGGAATATTCCAAAAATCCCTAATATTTCTGGAATCATGCAGAACAAGTGTTTGTTAAATTAGCTTGGTAGCCATCCATGCTGTTATCCTAATGCTATCAATCCCTCATGTGTGCTGTGGTTTCAATGCTTTGTTTTCATGTGATTCTCCCCACTTTCATTTTGATTTGCTCACACTAAATGTGGTTTATTGTTTTATAGGGGTAGGGTAGATGTTGACCGAGATCATAATAAACTCCCTGGCTGCCTCAGAATAACCATATTTCCATATTATATAGTAAGGCAGAAAACGGTCCCAATACACACCATGTCAAAGGCAGTATGCCAAAAACACATGCAAGAGTACATACTTTGCAAGTGCAACTGAAGTACCTACTAAAAGAAAAAAGAAGTAGTATGCGATTTGAGACGCAGCATCTGTCCTGCTGACAGCGGTGAGGTCATCAAACGAGGACAGTGAAGAGGAGGTCTGTAAAGACACGAACAACAACAACACGTAGGAATTTCCTCCTCGAGAGAAAACGTCGGTAAGCAGAAGAGAGGTCAGGGTTGAGGTTACAGTAGAAACGTAACGGCGGACCTTCCAACCCACTGGAATGTTCTCTGCTGTGATGCCAGGAAGACAGGAGAGGGACAGGACTACATGGTTGCTACGGTTACTGGAATGTTCTCTGCTGTGATGCCAGGAAGACAGGAGAGGGACAGGACTACATGGTTGCTACGGTTACTGGAATGTTCTCTGCTGTGATGCCAGGAAGACAAGAGAGGGACAGGGCCACATGGTTGCTACGGTTACGGCGAGTCCTCACAACCAGAGGAGTGTAGCCAGAGACAAAGAAAATAGATGGGGGGGGGGGGGGGGGGGGGGGGGGGGGGGGGGGGGGGGGGGGGGGGGGGGGGGGGGGGGCAAGAGAGAGAGAGAGAGAGAGAGAAAGGGGAGGGAGAGAAAGAGAGAGAGTAAGAGAAAGAGAGTGAGAAAGAGAAAAAGAAAGGGGATAGAGAAAGAGAGAGGGGAGGGAGAGAAAGAGAGAGAGAAAGAGAGAGATAAAGAGACAAAAGAGACCTAAATAAAGAGGAAGGTGACATTTTCCATTGTGCTGATAGACTTGGTCGCCACAGCAACTGCTCGTCTCCACGCTCATCTCCAAGGAAGACAGTCCTCTATAGTACCAGCTACAACAACATGTACCTTAGCCGACTCTACAGACACCACATAGCACCTAACAGGGACTGTGGACCACAGACACTATCACATAACAGGGACTATGGACCACAGACACTGTATAACCTAACAGGGACTATGGACCATAGACACCATATATATCTCAACAGTAACTATGGGCTACAAACATCAACCCATCAGAGACTATGAGCTACAGACACTGTATAACCCATCAGGGACTATGAGCTACAGACACTGTATAACCCAACAAGAACAATGAGCTACAAACACTATATAACAGGAACCAAATAAATTGCTTTCTATACTACAATTGGAAACGATAAAAGCCAAGTCATAACATTACAAATACAAAGTGGTTTAAATACACTATATAACCTAACAGGGACTATAGGCCATAGACACCAACCTAACCTGACATTCCAATAAATCCAAATAATGGTACATTTCTGGGCCTGTAGGGACTGGGTCCAGAGCAACACACTGGCAGGACTGGTTTGTAGTTCTGACAAACAGGTACGTGGTGTCTTCTGCTCTTTCTCTTTCTCTTTCTCTCTCTCCTTTCTTGCAGCATGTTCTGTTGTTTTATGGCCGTCTGCTGGCTTTGTGAGTAACGGGTTTACCAGGCAGCCTGTCCGAGAGGACCTGAAGGAGCTCAGCCTAAAGGAGACGTTGTCAGCCCTCACCGTTCAGCCACATTCAAATGTGAACGTAGGAAAGTAGCAATAACAACATAGCAGTAACGTACTCAAAACCAACACGAAAGTTAACGTCAGCTTCTAAGACTTCTTACAGAGGAAGTGATTAACCCGTGGGTCCAGCGTAATTACATATACACACGCACACACACACACACACACACACACACACACACACACACACAGCTCCAGTTGTTTTTGTAGGAGCTGGAGTCCTTCCAAGGCGTGTTCCTTGGAATAGAGCAGAGGGGTGGTTACCTCACTACCCTCAGCTGGGTTCTTTGGGACAAAGCTCCAAGTCGCTGCATTCTCCTCCCTCCTCTTCCTCGCAGAGCTCCACTGAGTCGGCAGGGAAGAAGTGCACACTTAGCGTTACTGTGGCGAACACTTACAAGTGTTTGGAGCTTTTTTCCCCACGGTTTCCATTTACTGTTATTGAAGCTTACTTTGTATATTTTGAGGCTTCATATCAGAAAAAAAGGTTTTTGCAGTGAAATGAAAACCTCCTTACTTTATTTAAAATGAAAATATGTTATGCCTTCAAAACAAAGGAATGATCAAAGATCTGTATTTTGTTTTATTGTGAGCAATAATAAATAACACAAATGTCCAACCAAAATAAGGTTGATAAATGGTGAACTGTAAAACAAACTTTACTACTGCGAACACTAATTGTTCACTAAAATAAAAGTTAAAAAACAAAAATGATAGTAGTTCATTAATTATTTATTTACAGACTTCAATAAATCCAGCTGCTAGGCTTCCCTGGGGTTTATATTCAGAGTAGATTTATTATTCTTTATTTGTTGATCCTTTATTTAACCCACTGAGCTAGCAAATAAAGTCTAGACTTAAATAAAACCTTATGGCTCTCTCATCTAAACTACATGATGAACACCACCCATAGGAGAGAATTGATACGACTAACATACAAAGGACTTCCATTTAAAGAGAGCCTTGTGATTTGGCCCATTATAAAATGAGTAGACAGAGTGAAATAACTAACCTTCCATATGAATAATTAGCCTGATTCATCTGGCCCGATATTGAGCCATGCATACAGCCCTACCACCCTATTCCACACCCTAGAAAACCCACGGCTGGGAAACAGCTTCAATAGAAACAGCACACTGCATCATAATCAACGCCTTTATTAAGACAAACCATTGGTCCACGTTTGTAGTGACATCACTATTTCATTGTTTGGTTATAAAGCAGTCTTTTTCGTCCACTGGTCTTGCAGGGTTATAATGTCTCTGTAGGTAGGAACGATTTCCTCAAGGCAACGCGCCAAAGTTTGAATAACAAAGCAAGAAAGTCAACCACATTCTCCTCCTCAAATCTACTGGGCAGCAGTATTCCAACTATAAGTCCACGGGGAATAGTTTGAGTCCACTTTGGTCGGGGGGGGGTTAGGTTAGGGTCGGCACGGTAACATCCAATGTTGACATTCCTAAAGCAAATCGGTTGGTCTTAAGTCCCCGTCTGTATGTGTGGCTCAGACAGGAAAACGCTGAGTCACACATACAGCCGAGCATCCGTTAGCCCGCTGAGAAAGAGGGAGTAACATCTTCTTTACCTGTTGATCCACTTCTTAGACAGAGGCACAGGTCTCTGCACTAGCAGGCCTATGGAGCAACCATGTGATTTATGTCTGATGACAAAGGACAGCTCCCAGAGAAACATACAGCTCTCCAGAACACTTATTAAGGCGTCATTAGTTACAACAGGATCATGGTACTGATTCAAGAAACTATTCAGGGTACTAAAATGGACCTCCAAACTTTGGATAATGCCTCCGTTGCATTAAAAATAGTGTCTCTGTTTATCCACCCCCCCACCCCCCAGAGTATAAATAAAGATGGCCGCCACCCACTCACCACTGGGGACTTTGCACTTTCAACAGGGAATGAATAAAGATGAGATGACCACTCATTTGATCATAAACATCCCCTCCCATAAAAACAAACTAGTGCAGTAGTGCAGAGCAGTATGCAGCGCTGCGCTCAGAGCCCAGTAGTGTTTCCTGGAGTCCCACAGAAAGTAGTTAGAGAACACAATAACTAGCGAGAAGCATTGGAATACCATTACTGACTAGTGCAAAACACAGCACACCAGTTTTTCTACATTTCAAGAAGATATCAACCAAGAACGTTTTCTCTCTCTCTCTCTCTCTCTCTCTCTGACCCACCAGCATATATATAAAATAAAAATAAAAACTGTGCAAAACTGTGTGTGTAACCTATTCCCAGCCCTGTCCCTCTGCACATGGAGAAGCATAGCCTTCAGGGGTCTGCACATGGAGAAGCATAGCCTTCAGGGGTCTAACCATGGAGAAGCATAGCCTTCAGGGGTCTGCACATGGAGAAGCATAGCCTTCAGGGGTCTAACCATGGAGAAGCATAGCCTTCAGGGGTCTGCCCATGGAGAAGCATAGCCTTCAGGGGTCTGCCCATTGAGAAGCATAGCCTTCAGGGGTCTGCCCATTGAGAAGCATAGCCTTCAGGGGTCTGCCCATTGAGAAACATAGCCTTCAGGGGTCTGCCCATGGAGAAGCATAGCCTTCAGGGGTTTCACGTCTCAGCACTACAGGCACTTTACTGTGTCCGGAGGACCAGGGGGAAAGCATCACTGTGTAACGTTGACCTACTGCAGTCCACGTGCAGCACAATGGAGAGAACAGGCTGAGTGGAACATACCTCCAGGCTCAGGTTTTTGGGGGGAGGGAGGGAGGAAGTGAATAACTGCAGTTTAACATCGGAGCAGGATCAAAAGGATTGTGTAAAGCTCCCCTAGTTTAATATGTTATAATTTCATAATTAATAGTATTTCACATTTAATAGTATTGAAAATGTTAATTTGGAGGAGAGAGACAGTGACAGCCCTGAATTTTTTAGATAAGTGATAAAACTTGTCCTTATGGCGTTACGAATGACTACAGGTAACAGTTTGTTACACACACTTTAAATAAACTAAACAGTTTACATTAAAATAAAAAACTTGGTTGTAACAAAATAAAAGTGATGATGATTTCCTGTTGCCTATAAACTAGGTCCTTTCAATCCATCAAGGGGAGGGGCCAGGACAGGGAGCCCTCTGACTCCTCCCCCTCTCCTTATAAGGCTGACAGGAGCCCAGACTGTGTTTTCCTCTGTGGAACAGAGGTGGGATGATGCAGGGTTTAGAGGTGCTCCTTCATTCGGAGATGCTGGGTAACGATGTGTTTTGGGGGTAACGATGTCACAGGGAAACTTTCGCCTCTGTCTAACAGAGGCGTGGGATGCTGGG